>JARYGA010007290.1:0-26455 GCA_030545235.1 Helianthus tuberosus | reverse complement strand
AAGAATATCTGTAAATATTTATTTAATGCTTTCAGTTTCTGCATCTTTGTATATATTTATTTACTGCTTTCAGTCTTTACAATTGAAATATTCAAAATACCAAAAAGATTTTAGGTGTGTTTTAATATAAACTTTCTAAAAGCCAAAAAGATTTTATTTCTATTTTATTTTCGATCGTACGATGTTGGAGCTCGAGTCTTCGTTACCTGAAACCTGAACGAAAACCGAATTGACTATATCTTCATAAACGGTCGAAATTTGCAAAGTGTTGAAAGTTGAAACTAAAATAGACAAATTTTATTAAACTTTCAAACTGTCGGACGGTGTTTGATTGAACAATGGTCACATGTGTGTCGTTTACTTATGATATTCCAAGCAGTTGTTCTCATTACGCGTTTAGATTTCCTGCATGTGCAGATTCTAAAGGCAAGGAGAACATGGTCGATGACAAGCTTTGGAATGAAGACACGACGTGAAGGCACTCAAATGATGAAGATGATCGAGTTGCCGCTGACCATCATCAACACCACAAGGATCTCAAGTTGTAAAGATCAAGACTTTCACGAGCATAACTCAAGGGGGAGCTTATGTTAAGGGGGAGTTTGTCAACACACTTCCTACATGAAACGGGGAGTTTGTTGGTACACTTTCTGCTTTCAAGACGTGAAGACTTTAAAGATCCTCCGACATTGGAGACTTGAAAAGACGTCAAAGACTTGAAGACACGAGTGACCTACAAGAATTAAGATCGAGACAAAGCTACAACCAAGGGGGAGTTTGTTGGTGCACTTGTGTCTGTACTTTGTCTGTATTTTGTAGTGATACCAAACGATGTCTTTGTTAGTCTTGTAAGTTTGACCAAGTCAACCATCCTCCTGGTTTGACTTAGCCAAACAGTTAGAAAATGGTTGTAATATGTCTGTGTCGAAGGATGTGTCATCGAAGGATTGTTTAGATCCTTCGATGAGCTCGAAAGATAAACCTTCGATAGATGGACCTCAAAGGATATCATCCTTCGAGGTATTTATGGATCCTTCGAGCTGTTTCAGATCGATAGATGATCTTTCGATCAGTCTATCTGATCCTTCGACCAGACGAGCTGTGTCGGGTATATATACCCATGTATTGTGTTCACTTCATAAGAAGACACAAAAAAGTTAGACAAGTGTGAGAGCAGAAAAGTTGAGAGTGTGAGAGAACTCTGTCTTGCAGAGAGCATTCTGTTGAGAGCACACACACACGAGTGTTTTAGAGGGTTTGCAAAACACATTTGTAAACATAGCTTTGTAACCGAACCTTTCTTCGTATTAATACAAGTGGTGTTAATCGGTGAAGATTGTGTGTTGTGCTTGTGCTTGTTCTATCTCGGTTTGCATGCTAGCTTGGTTTCCGCACTTGCTAGTGTGTTATACATAACAAGGAATAGGTTTGACCTCAACCTCCGAGGGACCTACAAGTGGTATCAGAGCCGTGGCTCTTTTCCTTGTTAAAAATCGAGTTTATACAAGACTTTGGAGTGTTTTGGACAAAAACTCACATGGTTTAGCACCCGTTTTTAGTGTTTTTCTTGCATTTCTTGTCGTTAAAACGTGTTCTAAACTTACCGGGTGTGTTAAAGGACGGTTTGGGTAACTTAAAAACTTGTTTTTAAGAAATTTGGTATTTTCCAGCCAAATTCCGGCTTACTCCGGTGACCGGTTTCTGGTTCAGAAGCTTGTTTTACTTGGTAATATTTTTCTGTTGTTCAAATCTGTTTTGGCAGAAAGTATGGTCTGAACATACCTTCTGCCGAAAGTTTCTACCAACCCATCAACTTTTTCACCAACCTGTCATTTTTGTCAACTGTGTCAGATCAGATCGAAGGATATCCTTCGAAGTCGAAAGATCATCTTTCGATCAAAGGAGGTTCGATAGATAATCATCCCTCGAACATCCTTCGAAGTCTGTGACTTATCCTTCGATCCAAGGAATCTTTTCGAAGCATACATCTTTCGGTCTACAGTTCTTTTTCGAAAGATGAGGATCCTTCGTTTGGAGAATCTTTCGAAATCATTGTTCGAAATTCAACAGTGATCTTTCGAACACTGTTGATCCTTCGAACAAGTCCTGATCCTTCGACCTTAGTCTGTTTATGTTTAACAAGTTTGTGATTTTCAGGTATTATTATTTTTGATCAAAAATGAATCCAAGATGGGGTACTCCGGTAAATACAGAGATGTATTTTGGTACTCCGTCTTCCGCACCGGTATCTTCTCAAGCTAATGCAACTTCTACCGGTCAATGGGCATTCGTATCAAATCAAACTCCAAGTATTCAAAGCATTCTCTTAAGCGAGAGCGAAACCGGAAGTTTGAATCGGCCTCCAAAGTTGATGCACTTATACGAATATCCAGGATGGATTGACAGATTTCATACATACGTCCTTGGTCAAAATACAGAATTGTGGTTGCGGTTCATCACAGATTTCGATCAAACAATAGAGGTTGCCGCATCATCTGCTGCTACGTTTGCAGATCTTACGGAAGATCAGAAGAAGGTCTATGATTTGGAAAAGAAGGCATATGCCATTCTTACTCAGGCGTTAAGTAAAGATATTTATCATCAATTTGTCAGTTACAAGACAACGAAGAGGTTGTGGGACGCATTGAAGACAAGGGGCGTAGGAAATGAAGCGACCCGTCAATTGAGACGTGACTTGCTAAAGAAAGAGTTTGATGGTTTTACTTGTATGGAGAATGAATCTTTAGGAGATTTGACAAGTCGATTTAATCATTTGCTGACTGAATTGGCAAATTTTGAGGTTGTTACAACTCCAGCAGAGATTGTGAAAAAGTTTGCAGATGCGTTGCCACCTCAATGGAATACTTTCTTGGAAATCATGAAGTACAATGGCACGTTAGCTACAACAAACTTCAATGACTTTGTTCAACTCCTGGAAAACAAGAATCAGGAAGAAACTCTCAAGGCAAAAAGAGTTCTCGTGCCACAAAATCCTGAAATGTATTATGGAACTTCTAGCACTTCTACAAAACCTTCTTCACACGCTCCAATTCAAACAGCGTTTGTGTCTAGCACTGACATGTATGGCAATACTATCCAAGTTCCGGTCAAGTCTCCTCCAACAGACATGTATGGAAATCCGCTTGAACCAGTTCCTCAACCAGTACCACAACAGCAAAGCCAACGACCTATCAGAGCAACTGATATGTTCGGAAATCCATTACCTGTTCGATCTACCGGACCAACAGACATGTATGGGAATCCACTTCCTCCTCAATCTACCGGACCAACAGACATGTATGGGAATCCACTTCCTCCTCAACAGCAAGCGTGTTATGGAAGCACATCATCTGCTGGTCAACAATCAAAGCCAAATACAGTACGGCTCGACACCTCAAGATTTTCTAAAGTCAGTGTGGAAGTAGCAAAGGAACACATGGAGCTGCTAAACACTTTGGTGAGCGCATACTGTGGATTAGTGGAAGGTCAGATTGGTAACATTAATCTGACACAAGAAGACTATCAGCAGATCGATAAAGAGGAGATGGAAATGACGGACATCAAGTGGGCCTTTGCCAGTGCTGTTAGGCGAGCAAAGGATTTCATGGAAAGAACTGGCAGAACCAGCTTGGAAAGCAAGAAAGACACCAAGTATGGGTTTGATAAGTAGGCTGTCAAGTGTTTCAATTGTGGTGAACGTGGTCATTTCAAACGTGAATGTACGAGGCCATCTCAACATGGAAACCAAAATCCTTTCAGAGGTCAAGGCAACAGGGCAAATCAGAACTAAGTAAGGAACAATGAGCGCACATTGGTGCCTGTCAACAACCAGAGTCAAGCAGGACCATCTAATGCCAACCAGGCACTTGTGGTTCAAGTAGATGAAGGTTGTGATTGGTCAATTCAGTTGGGAAATGATGCTCCAGATGGAACAGCTTGTTTTGCTGAAGTTGTCAAGGATCTTAAACACGCCAGTGGTGGAGAATCTTCCACCAATGGTGATGAATCTTCTGAAGATGAAGACAGCTCTGGTTACAGTGGAAGTTCAGATGAAGAGTCCTCGAGTTCAGGCGATGATCATTTGGATGACACATCAAGTGCGTCAGTTGATGTAGATATTGATGAGCTTTTGGAAGAAGCTGGAGCAGGAATTCAAAGAAGATCTATTTTGGTGGATCAAGCTGCTTATTCTTCGTCTTCTCTCCATTCAGCCTTTATGGCTAATGTCGACAGTTCATCAAGTCAGGTAAGTGTCGATGAACCCACTTCTGTTAGTTGTGATAACTGTGATAGTTTGCGTGTTAAATGTGCTGATTTAGAGGCAAACATGTCTGAGTTGCAAGGCAAACATGATGCTTTACAAGCTAGTTTGTTTGACTTGCAAGACAAACATGTTTCTTTGAATGATAAGTGGTGTGAATTGCAAAGCAAACACGAGGCTTTGCAAGAGAAATATGATGTGACATTCATTCACAATCAGAAATTGACCGTTGATCTTTCGAAGTGCACTGAAGCCAACATGTTTTATGAAAACCATGAAAAGGAGTTTAAGTCGGTAATTGAAAAGTTAAAGAAAGATAAAACCGAGTTAACTAAAATGGTTTCCAGAAAACAAACTGACATTAATTTGTATATAACTCGTCTGGAAGTAATGCAAAAGGAAATGGCTTGTGTCAAAACTGAAAGTGAGGCGATCCAACTTAAGCTAGACAGTTATTTGAGCTCTAGCTATGTGTTGGATCACATCATTGATGTACAGAAAGAGAAACGGGATGTCACATGCATTGGATACAAGAAATGTCCACCACCTGTGAGACATAATTATGATGCCATGCCGGATGAGGAAGATAGAACTTTCTTTGAACCATCTGTTCCTCTAGATGTTAATGAGTTTGCAGCAGGACTCGGATACCAGAAGGAAGTATCATCAGATTCAGATGCGTCAGCAGATACATTTGTAACTGCTGAACAAAATCAGGATCCTCCAGTTGTGATTGAGGATGCTGATTCTTCTGATGATGAATCTGATGATACTAATTCAGCAAAGTCTGATGCGATAATCAAAGAAGAGGACATACCTCTTGAGAATCATATTCTATGTGATCCTCCAGCAAAGCCCGCTAAGACTGCTGCAACCGAGTCCACGTCTGCAAAAGAGTCGGAGAGTGTGGATTTGCTGTACACTCTTGTTGGTGATAATAAAATTTATTCAGACAAAGATTTTCCTATTAAGAATGTTAATCAATCATTAATCAGTAAAGTCTTTGAAAATTCAACAAGTAAGTTTTTGGGAAAGACAGGATCACGTGTTACAGTAACACAGTGCCCTCCTATCCCAAAGGCTGAAGTTAGAAAACAATTTGGCAATCAGAACTTACCAACAGAGAAAAGGCAGCAAATTCATAACAAACAAAAAGGAAAATTGCCGGCTCAAAGTCAAAAGAAGCCAAATCAAAAGAAGAACAAGAATGTGAACTTTGTGAAATCAAAGGGAACGGACAAAATTGCAACGTTTGAAAACCAATCTAACTTAGATTTTGTCAAGAAAGCAACTGTGATGAAAAGAAATGAACCTAATAGTTCAAAACCTAGTACCTCGGGATCACAAAGTTCATCATCGGCAAGACGACCACATGATACTTCGGGGTTTGTTGAACGAAGATCATGTTTTAAATGTGGTACAATTGGACATATAATTCGAAACTGTCCGTATCTTCATAAGTTGAAAGCAATTGATGATGATCCCCGTGAACGCAATCACCAAAAGCGATCTGTTTCTGTAAAACAAGATCCCCGACTTGTAAGAGAAAGGGAAAAGAAACAGAAACGCCAATAAGTCAAGGTGATTGAGAAGGCACTTAAAACTGATGTGGTTCAAAAACAATCTGTTTCAGTTAAACCAGAAAACTCAAAATTTTCAAAAACTTCAAACAATCACGAAGTTAAATTGTCAAACAATCAAACTGGTAAAACTCAACAGACATGGAAACCTAAATTGACCACAAGTTCAGAGGGACCATCACAATTTATGAATCATCAAAGAATAGAAGTTATTATTGTTAATGAAAATGGAAGACCCAAGACCACAATGGCTTGGGTCCCCATCTCCAACTAATCAAGTGAGTTCATGTGCAGGGTGTTCCAGGAAGAACTATCAGTAGTCATTGGATTGTTGATAGTGGGGCATCCAGGCACATGACAGGCGACATGAAGCTTCTCTACGACGTTAAATCTATTAGAGGAGGTTATGTTGCTTTTGCTGGAGATAAAGGCGGATATATTACGGGTGAAGGAATGATTTCCAACGGGGTTGTTAGTTTTGATAAGATCAACTTCGTACAACAACTTGATCACAATCTTCTTAGTGTTTCTCAAATTTGTGATAAGCAGTTCTCAGTCCACTTTGATGCAAATGGATGTTATGTGCTGAAACCTGGCTTCAATATTCCAAAAGAATGGATTCTCTTGTCGGCTCCAAGGATAAATGACTTGTACGTCCTTGATATGAGCCAAGCTATCACAACGTCTGCACAAGCAACTTGTTTCGTTTCCAAAGCCACAGAAAAAGACTCAATCTCTTGGCACAGACGAATGGGTCACATTCACTTACGCAAAATGAATCATTTGGTGTCAAATGAATTAGTGAATGGTGTTCCTCTTAAAAACTTTCATCTTCAAGACATCTGTGTCTCGTGCCAGAAAGGAAAACAAACGAAGAAGCGACACCCTACAAAGAAAATCAACACGGTGGCTGTTCCTCTTGAACGTTTGCACATGGATTTGTTCGGTCCTGTCAAGCACAAAAGCATTAGGAATGATCAATATTGCCTCGTGATTACTGATGATTATTCAAGATTTTCTTGGGTGGCGTTCATGGCACACAAGAGCGAAACCTTCGGTATTATCAAAAACTTGATCATTCAGATTGAGAATCTATATAAGTTGAAGGTTAGGCGGATACGTAGCGACAATGGTACTGAATTTAAAAATCATGCCATGGCGGAGTTTTGCACTTCTAAAGGTATTCTTCACGAATTTAGTGCAGCTTATACTCCTCAACAGAATGGCGTCGCTGAACGTAAGAACCGCACATTGATCGAGACTGCTAGGACTATGTTGGTAGAATCGCAGTTGCCCATTCCATTCTGGACTGAAGCTGTGTCCTCTGCATGTTACACGTTGAACCGAGTCCTTACAGTCAAAAGGCACAACAAGACCTGCTTTGAGCTTCTTAACAAACGGAAGCCAGATTTGTCATATCTTGAACCGTTTGGAGCTCCGTGCACACTAATCGATCCTAATGGAAAGTTTGGGGCAAGAGCCATTGAAGGATACTTTCTTGGGTATTCCACCCCGAACTTAAGAGTCTGGAATCTAGAGACTAAAAGGGTCGAGGAATGGTCTGAAGTCAGAGTACAAAGGCACACTTTGCCGGTTAGAAATCCTGGTCAGCCTTGGATGTTTGAGTACGATGACTTTTTCAATTCGATCAATGTTGAAGCAGTTGAAGAAAACGCTGCGGCTAGGATGTTTTTCGAGAGTGACAATGCAACAGATTCACCGTTGGTTCGTCCCATTATTGTCAATCAAGAACCATCTTCAGTGAACAATAATGCTCTCGATAATGAGGATTTTCACGATGCTACCGAATTGAACGAATCTTCAGAGGATGATGAATTTCTAGATGCAGATCAAGAAGCTCCAACAACAGCAGTTCATGGTACTTCAGAGGGTACTCCTCCAGTGGACGTCCCTAGAACAGCTGAAGCTACTGCATCATCCTCTTCGCCAATTCCGGGCATTGAATTGGTTGTAGATCTCAATCTCAACAATCTGGGTACAAACATTCCAGTTCAAGATAATCCAGAAACAAGGATTCACAATACCCATCCTCAACAAAACATCATCGGAAATGTACAGAGTGGCGTTCAAACAAGAAACATGTTGCGAAACAACAACAATGCAGGCTTGTATGCGGCGATTAGAGAATCTGGTCAACAAAATGATTGGTCTTTCGCGTGTTATGTCTCACAGGAAGAGCCAAGAACTTGGAAAGAAGCTTTGAAAGATAACTCTTGGGTTGAAGCAATGCAGGAAGAACTGCAACAATTCCAGAAGCTTGGTGTCTGGAAACTCGTAGAGAAACCTGCTGGTTACAAGAAGATTGGTACCCGTTGGGTGTTTAAATGCAAAAAGGATGACCGTGGAGTCGTTATTCGAAACAAAGCAAGGCTAGTCGTTCAAGGTTTTCGTCAGATAGAAGGGATCGACTACAACGAAGTGTATGCACCTGTTGCACGTCTAGAAGCAATTCGGATCTTTCTGGCTTATGCCTCATTCAAAGGTTTCAAGGTATACCAGATGGACGTGAAAAGTGCATTCTTACATGGTGTGGTGGAAGAAGAGGTGTACGTCGAACAGCCTCCAGGTTTTGAAGATCCTATCCATCCCGATCGGGTTTGGTTGCTCAACAAAGCTCTATATGGTCTACATCAAGCACCGCGAGCTTGGTATGCAACCTTATCTAATTATCTGCTGGAGAATGGATTTCGCAGAGGTCTTATCGATTGTACTCTTTTCATCAAAGAACAAGATGGAGATCTTCTACTGGTACAGGTATACGTTGATGATATTATATTTGGTTCTACTAATGATGTTTTGTGTAGGAATTTCGAGCGCATTATGCAGGATAAATTCGAGATGAGTGCTATGGGGGAAATGACTTTCTTTTTGGGCCTACAAGTACAACAAACCGAGTCTGGGATATTCATCCATCAGACTAAATATGTTGGTGACATCTTGAGCCGGTTCCAGATGTCTGATGCAACGCCCATCGGTACCCCATTGCCGCAAAATCACGGAATTACTCCAGACTTGAAGGGTGAAGCTGTTAGCCCCTCATACTACCGCGCGATGATCGGATCTCTTATGTACCTCACAGCATCAAGACCAGATATAATGTACCCAACGTGCCTGCTTGCCAGATATCAAGTCAACCCGAAGGCCTCACATCTTGCAGCTGTAAAAAGGATTTTTCGTTATTTGAAGGGTTACCCTGACACCGGTCTATGGTACCCTAGGGATAATAACTTTGACTTGATCGCATTCAGTGATTCTGATTTTGGCGGATGCAAAATCGACGGCAAATCCACATCGGCTGGATGTCAGTTTTTGGGAAATCGCCTAGTCACATGGCAGTGCAAGAAGCAGACGTGCGTCGCTACATCAACATGCGAAGCTGAATACATTGCTGCCTCAAGTTGTTGCTCCCAAGTCCTATGGATCCAACAACAAATGCGCGACTACGGTTTTGAATTCCTAACTACTCCTATTTACGTTGATAATTCTGCTGCCTTACAGATCACTAAAAATCCTGTGCAGCATTCAAAGACTAAGCACATCGAAATTAAGTACCACTTCATACGTGATTGCTTTGAGAAAAGGCTAATCGATGTTGCTTACGTCCACACCGATGACCAACGTGCCGACCTTTTTACCAAAGCATTTGACAAATCAAGATTTGACTATTTATTATTGGTAAACGGCATTAAGGTCAAGCAAGAGTAAAACCAACATCGGAAAATCATTTTTGTAAATACCTTTGTGTTTTAAATTTGTCTTAGTTTATTGATTTTAGGGGGAGTAAATCCAAAATTTGAAAATCCAAAAACATCGGAAAATTTCAAAAACACAAAAACAATAGAAAAGCAAAAATGAGTTTCCTGGCGCGCAAAAGAGAAAATGATAGTACATCAGTGGTCTGTCCAAACCTCTTTAAACCTTAAATGAAAAACGTTAAGCAGCTCTATATAAGATGTATCGGTAGGCTCACAATCATTTTAAAGTGTGCAGGGTGATATAAACTTAAATCGACTGAAGACCAGGTGGGAACCATTCATTGGCATATGGTCTTAGTACCGAAATTTCGTTTGAGAGATTGCTGAGGTTCTGAGATATTCGGTCTTTATGCTGCTTATCATCTGGGTATCATGGTTGTATCTTTTACCGAAAAATAACAGGGACGCAAGTCTAGATCTTCCATGATACTATACATACGTGTACATACTGCATACGACCTCAATAAGTGATCAACAATCACATGTCCAAACAAATAAGTGATAAAATATCACATTTTTCCGGGAGTCAAGTTCGTCTCTCTGCTGTACGAAAGTACTGACCTGTTCACGGACTTGCTCCTGTGCCCTCATGCATATGAAAATCAAGTTCCTCATCAATAAGTGATTCTATCACATAGGGCTTGTTTTCAAATCAAAATAAGTGAGAATCTCACATCATATACGGTCAAACAGATGATAATCGGTATACTCACCGGTAAGATGAACCCTCGTGCATACCTTGATACGGGAATGTGTCGTGATGTGGATGAACACCGGTCGGTAAGTATAAATCATACCCTAACGTATCCCCTCGCCATGATTACAAATGATAAGTTGAGTTTATGTGGACAACAATACCGATAATCGTTATAGGATGCTTATCTTAATATTAACTAATTGAACAACAAGAGCGTTTTGGCATGACCGTACACTGATATGATTCTCTTACCCTCGAAACTCGCAAAAAGAATATCTGTAAATATTTATTTAATGCTTTCAGTTTCTGCATCTTTGTATATATTTATTTACTGCTTTCAGTCTTTACAATTGAAATATTCAAAATACCAAAAAGATTTTAGGTGTGTTTTAATATAAACTTTCTAAAAGGCAAAAAGATTTTATTTCTATTTTATTTTCGATCGTACGATGTTGGAGCTCGAGTCTTCGTTACCTGAAACCTGAACGAAAACCGAATTGACTATATCTTCATAAACGGTTGAAATTTGCAAAGTGTTGAAAGTTAAAACTAAAATAGACAAATTTTATTAAACTTTCAAACTGTCGGACGGTGTTTGATTGAACAATGGTCACATGTGTGTCGTTTACTTATGATATTCCAAGCAGTTGTTCTCATTACGCGTTTAGATTTCCTGCATGTGCAGATTCTAAAGGCAAGGAGAACATGGTCGATGACAAGCTTTGGAATGAAGACACGACGTGAAGGCACTCAAATGATGAAGATGATCGAGTTGCCGCTGACCATCATCAACACCACAAGGATCTCAAGTTGTAAAGATCAAGACTTTCACGAGCATAACTCAAGGGGGAGCTTATGTTAAGGGGGAGTTTGTCAACACACTTCCTACATGAAACGGGGAGTTTGTTGGTACACTTTCTGCTTTCAAGACGTGAAGACTTTAAAGATCCTCCGACATTGGAGACTTGAAAAGACGTCAAAGACTTGAAGACACGAGGGACCTACAAGAATTAAGATCGAGACAAAGCTACAGCCAAGGGGGAGTTTGTTGGTGCACTTGTGTCTGTACTTTGTCTGTATTTTGTAGTGATACCAAACGATGTCTTTGTTAGTCTTGTAAGTTTGACCAAGTCAACCATCCTCCTGGTTTGACTTAGCCAAACAGTTAGAAAATGGTTGTAATATGTCTGTGTCGAAGGATGTGTCATCGAAGGATTGTTTAGATCCTTCGATGAGCTCGAAAGATAAACCTTCGATAGATGGACCTCAAAGGATATCATCCTTCGAGGTATTTATGGATCCTTCGAGCTGTTTCAGATCGATAGATGATCTTTCGATCAGTCTATCTGATCCTTCGACCAGACGAGCTGTGTCGGGTATATATACCCATGTATTGTGTTCACTTCATAAGAAGACACAAAAAAGTTAGACAAGTGTGAGAGCAGAAAAGTTGTGAGTGTGAGAGAACTCTGTCTTGCAGAGAGCATTCTGTTGAGAGCACACACACACGAGTGTTTTAGAGGGTTTGCAAAACACATTTGTAAACATAGCTTTGTAACCGAACCTTTCTTCGTATTAATACAAGTGGTGTTAATCGGTGAAGATTGTGTGTTGTGCTTGTGCTTGTTCTATCTCGGTTTGCATGCTAGCTTGGTTTCCGCACTTGCTAGTGTGTTATACATAACAAGGAATAGGTTTGACCTCAACCTCCGAGGGACCTACATATATATATATATATATATATATATATATATATATATATATATATATATATATATATATATATATATAGGGGAGGGTTATCTTGAGAACTCTAAATATTGCGAGAACCGTGAGAACGAATTAAAAAACCAATTAAAACCAATTTTTTTAATACGACCCTCATTGTAATTAAGATACAGCATCAAAAAAAGAATTTACAACATCAAATAATTCATTTCTCCTTTCAAAATCAGTCTTTTTGGATTTTTTACACGTGTAAATATAACAGATTTACACATGTGTAAATGGCAAACTTACACACGTGTAAATTTTCTTTATTTACAAATTCAAGTAAATTTAAACGTGTAAATTAAATTTCTAACATTGTATTCGAATAATAATGATAAGTGTAAAAAAAAATTGAATTTGAATTGTTTTTTACCAAGTTCTCGCGGTTTTTTTCATTTGTTCTCACGGTTCTCACAATATTTAGCGTTCTTATTTAAACCTTCCCCTATATATATATATATATATATAGGGGAAGGTTCTATGCATAACACTAAATATTGCGAGAACACGTAGAACAAAATGAATCACTTATTTTTTTAATCCTAAAAACCTAAAAAGTAAATTAAAATGTTATAAATGTAAGATTTATTGTTTCTCAGAGTAGAATTTAAAATAAAATATGAAAAATCTTCAGTTTTTAAATAAACTACACACATGTAGGTTATGTGTAGGCTAAATTACCTACATGTATGTAGACTTTGTGTTGGGAAAAATATATGATTTTTATATGTATATATAATACACATATGAATGTAAGAAACATAAAATTTAAGAAACATGAACCTTAAATCTCAAAATTTAGTGATTTAAAGCTGTTCTTTTTGTTCTCGCAATAATTAGTGTTCTGTAATGATCCTTATCTTATATATATATATATATATATATATATATAGGGTTAGGATCACGTGAGAAGCACTAGGCTAATTGAGAAACTTGAGAAGCATTCTGAACCACACATTTCCCCTAAGCTTTTCGTAATATACACATATGTATAGTTTAAAATTGACTATATACATATGTGTATAATTCAAGATTTGACAATATACATATATGTATATAGTCAATTTTATACTATACATATGTGTATATTACGAAAAGATTAGAGAAAATGTGTGGTCAAGAATGCTTCTCAAGTTTCTCAAATAGGGTGGACTTCTCTTATGATCCCTACCCTATACATACATATATATATATATATACATATATATATATATATATATATATATATATATATATATATATGCATAAACCTACTAAAATCCATTCACAAGATCATATCATGACCACAAACGATCTTAGTCTCACGCATGCTTACACAGATTCCATATATATTCCCTTTATGTCTATAATTAAACACACCGGTTCATATCTAGGATTCGTAATTTTAAACCCAGATCGAACCGGAAGTCCTGTACATATAGCCTAATACATGCAATACACAATCAAGATTAAGCATCGATCACTAACATACCATCATACTTTGTCGTTTTCGTACACACATCCGTATCCCGACCTTTCAACAACCTTTCAAGTGCGAACATAAACACTTATCATCTACGCATGCATATATATATTCACATACAACATATTCTATCCGACCATATTACACATAGCATTCACAGTAGTTCCTATATGACCCTATTTTCATATAATACTGAATTTCGACGACGAACCAAAACCAAGACAACGAAACCTTATTTTAAGACTACGAAGTGAGTTGTACTAACCGATTGCGTGGTGAACTTGGGACCCGATCTCCATCAACTGAAGCGTGAGAGAGAGGAGGGAGGCAGAGTACTTGCAGGTTAGAGTTTGATGAGAACTTGGGTAGTTATAAAAGAAAAAAGATGAACATGCACTAACGTAACTATTTAACCAACTAGGGAAATAGGGCGGTTTGAGGATTAAAGAGTGGGCCAAAGGTTAGGGAGTTTGAGAGGTGTAGGCGGTTTGAGAGGTGGACCGACTTCTTGAGTACTGGGCTGGGGTTTAACGTTGGGCCAAGGACATTTGAAAGGAAAGGGAAGTGTGGGGGCGTGCATGTTAAACTGAAGTTCAAAAGGAATAAGGGAAAGTGGCTGCACTTGTTTCCATATTGTTATTGTTATTATTTTTTATATATTTTTTTACATAAAATCAACTAATATAAATATACAATTAGTTAACTAATATAAATGTATAATAGTCATGCTATGGTTTGGACCTCATAGGTTTCGAGTTACGCGAGTGGGTCGAGTTGACAAAAGAGACATGTGCTTTGGTTGGTTAAACGGTTCGGGGTCGGTACAACGCGATATGGATAAAATATAATTTTATAAGTATAATTAATTCATCAAATAATTATATGCTTTGATTTATAAAAGTTAAACAAATGGGTTTTTACCTTAAAATCACGGGTTGTCACATCATCCCCAAGTTATAAGAAATTTCGTCCGGAAATTTGGCAAACAGTTGTTAAAGAAGCTAGTGCGGTTGAGCATTTTCATGGGGCGTTACATATCTTCTATTCCATTCGACGAGGGATGAATTTGGGAGAGCATAGGGGCGATTCTTGGGAATTCTTTCCCCATTCCACACCTTCTAATCTTCTTCTAATCATCAATCATGCAATTCGTAAGATTGAAGATCAAACCAAGAACATGAGCAGCAGGGCCGGCCTTAGGGGTGGGCGAGCCGGACCACTGGCGGAGTCCCATTTATCTCGAGTGCCTGAAATTTATTTATATTATATATTGTGTATATATTATATAATAGTACCTTATTGCTGGCCACAGTGCAACGGAGTTTGCGTAGCCTTTTAACATTTTGTTGCCCAGTCGTTAGTCCTTTAGTGTAAAATGTTAAGAACAATTTATTTTTAAAACTTAAACATTTCTATGGTTGGTACATTCGGTAGCACTTGTCTCTACAATCAATCGGTATTGGGTTCGATCTATATGGCGATGGATCGGGTTCGGATTGTGTATTGGTAATCCGATACCCGTACCCGCTTATAAAATTGTGTCGCATACCTGACCCAATACCCGTCAAGTATTTGTCGGGAATCGGATATACCCACGGGTATAGGGTATATCCAGGGCCGGCCCTGACAATTCGTGTACCCTGTTCGAGCTTGAAAAAATGTGCCCTTAGGCCTTAACAAAATTGGATATTTGGCTCACTAAAGGTCTAAATCTCATGCCAAAGGGGTTAATAACTAATCTAAATCATAAGAATAGTTTTGTAAGAGAGCCTATATGTTGGTGTTTGTATGAATGTACCCAATTAAAAAAATATTTTACATATACATATCGGGTTTTTTTCATAAAAAACGTGCCCCTCGAAATATCGGGCCCTGGCTGGTGGTCCTCCCCGCCCACCTCCAGGGCCGGCTATGGGTATATCCATTAATTTGTTAGAAGATTTACGTTGGGGGGTTTCTAAATACATTTTTTACAGTTATAATTATTATATATTTTATTTATACAACAACTATTATAAATTAAAAACGTGCATTACATAATATAAGTTTTATCATTAATTAATAATAACTTTGTAATACTTATACACTTATATATATATACTTCACAACATACAAAATATAAATACTATTATCAAATACTTATACTTTATATGTATATGGTTCACAACATACAAAATATAAATACTCTTATCAAAGACATATACTAAAAAAAATATTTTTTCACATTATGAACATACTGAAATAAATCACTAAAAGACAAGGGTTAATAGAATATAAAAATATAAGTTAAAAAATCCGGGTATATGATCGAATAAATAGTTCGGTTAAACGGGTATGTGGTTTCGGGTAATCAGGTCAGGTATCACCTAATCCCATACTCAACTCATACCCGCGAAATTTTTTAACACTAATCCCATACCCGACTCAATACCCGTCGGGTATCAGGTAGACCCGTCTCATTTGTGTCGGGTTGTGGGTATACCCGTCGGGCTCAAGTATTTTTGCCATCCCTAGTTCAATCCCCACCTTTTAGCTTTAGTCAGTTATTTTTGAACATTATATATTATATACTAGTCTAAGTTCCCGTGTGATACACGGGTGGCTACACAAAAAGAAATTATACTTTAACTGTGTTAACGTAAATATTTTAATTATATGTGCGTTCAAATATTAACAGAAATGATAGAAAGTACAACAAATAATTGAAATACATGAATACCTTAACTCATTGAAGATCTCTTTATATTCAACTTTAGTTGTTTTATTTGTAGGTTTGACATGTGCTCCGTAAATATCGCACCTGCGTTAAGTCAAAAAGTATTACTCCTAAAATCAATGTTTAAGGAAAAAATAAAATATAAAAAAGCTAAAGATATTGAATATAAAATGCCAGCACACAACCAAATATATTTGAGCAAATTCCAATAGTCTAAGAGGGTGTTTGGGGTTGAGTTTTGAAGAAATTTTTAGATTACTGAGTTCTGAAATCGTAAATAATCATTAAGTGGTTTGTAGACTACTAGTAAATATTCTTGTTTTAGTATAATCATCTGCAATTCCTTAACTCCTAACTTTTCTACTTTTGTTAATAGGTTTGGACAATAAAAAATAAGTAATCAGCAAAAAGTTATGACATGGTTCAAGGAAAAGAACAATTGCTTCACATTATAATATCTAATGAACAATAAAAACTTACATCTCACAAAGTTTTAAACATATAAATAAGACTAAAATCTCATTGCTAATTCTTTATGCTTAATAAAGCATGTAATCAACTCATTTGGAAGACCTTAAAACCATGTACCGTACAAAACCATAAAGCTAGTTAATCTTTTCAAGCATTCCCATAGTTTCTGAATTTGCATTAAACTGCATATATGGCTTTTGAGATTGGGGTAATGTTCGTTTGGAGTTTACCCCAATTTCTGACTTTGCAGATCTTGTTGACTGTTGGTTATAGATGGTGGTGAACTAACCGCTACTGCAGTATTGCTAATGCATCATTTTCTTCTGGAGTTGACTTTTATGAGTCTTGAAACAAAAACAAAAACAATCATAATCTGCTCAAAACATCATAAAAAATATTCGCTTAAAATCAGTGATTAAGGTAAACAAAAGTTTCGATTCAAATTGTTGCGAATCTCCTAAAATAAGCTTGCTGCAAATATGCAACAAATATGAAGGATCAAACCAATTTAATAGACGAAATGATACAAACAGATTGAGTTTTACCATTTGTGGTAGGTGAATCAAGATTGATGTTTGATTTGAAGAAGTCACGAAGCATAGCTGTTAAACACATTAATAATAAAAAATGAGAACACTGTCAAATTCTTTATTTTTAAATGGTTCATGACATAATATACCGGTACCAAATTTGATATCGATACGGTAAGGTATCGTACCGGTATTTGAGGGTAAAATTCAGTAAAATATTGGTACCGTAGTGAACCGGTACCGAACCAAAAGTACCGGTACCAAAAACGCCAAAAAGTGGGTACCGAATCGGTACCGAAAATAAATCGGTAAAGGAAATTCGGCACCGGTACCCGGTACCAAATGGTCGTCCCTATTCCCGAGTATGGTCTCATGCATCTCAACCATTTTCTATAATGTGTATATAGTTACAATCCATGATCTGAACAGTACAGTTAATCCATGGCCCCTGTATTTATTTCAGAATTTTAAATGGTTCATACTTTATACGCGTCACCTGCTATTAAATTACCTATACTCAATCGTCTCGAGTCATGCTTACGATTTCTTAAAATGTCTTAGTATAGTCTTTACTACACCATTAATTTTTATTGAGCGTCAAACCTGGTGCCATCAAAATTCATATCAAAGGGCTAGCAAGGTAAACACCAACATATAAACCTGCAAATCTGCAACAAATATGAAGGATCAAACCAATTTAATAGACGAAATGATACAAACAGATTGAGTTTTACCATTTGTAGTGGGTGAATCAAGATTGATGTTTGATTTGAAGAAGTCACGAAGCATAGCTGTTAAACACATTAATAATAAAAAATGAGAACACAATCAAATTTTTTTATTTTTAAATGGTTCATGACATAATATACCGGTACCAAATTTGATATCGTTACGGTAAGGTATCGTACCGATATTTGAGGGTAAAATTCAGTAAAATATTGGTACCGTAGTGAACCGGTACCGAACCAAAAGTACCGGTACCAAAAACGCCAAAAAGTGGGTACCGAATCGGTACCGAAAATAAATCGGTACAGGAAATTCGGCACCGGTACCTGGTACCAAATGCTCGTCCCTATTCCCGAGTATGGTCTCATGTATCTCAACCATTTGCTATAATGTGTATATAGTTACAATCCATGATCCGAACAGTACAGTTAATCCATGGCCCCTGTATTTATTTAAGAATTTTAAATGGTTCGTACTTTATACGCGTCACCTGCTATTAAATTACCTATACTCAATCGTCTCGAGTCATGCTTACGATTTCTTAAAATGTCTTAGTATAGTCTTTACTACACCATTAATTTTTATTGAGTGTCAAACCTGGTGCCATCAAAATTCATATCAAAGGGCTAGCAAGGTAAACACCAACATATAAACCTGCAAACAATATTAAAATTTACCATTTTCGTTATTTTAAAAGGTTACAATCACATGTTATTATCCATTTCTTTCAATCAACACAACATAGACCGCTTTAATGGAAAATGAAAGTGAAGCTAAAGATTGACTTACCGGAGCTTGTTCGAAAGTTCGCCGTAGATGAACTCTTTGGTTTTCTGTGTGATGTCGTTATGGTTTCTTAATATAAAATAACATCAACCTGGGAAAAAATATTAAACCTCAAATTCTTAAACAAAGTGCATACCATAATAGAAAGTATGAGCTCAAATGTGTATAACATATTATAGATTCAAAAACACTACTTGCCCATCAATGTTGAACTCGTGTTTCTGTGCCCAACCATTCTTTCTCCAAATATCGAAAGCATCCTTAAAAAGTATAAACTGAAATAGAACTTGATTATAAATTTAAGCCTCAAAAAAAGTTCTAAAACTAAAGGAAATCACAAACGCATAATTTTCACTAATTAATTAAACATACCACCACTCATCACTAATACAATTACCTCAAATCGAAATGAAATCCGTAATGTAATTTTGCTATCACACTATTGTTTCATTTGTTACATCTACACAAAAGGTATCGAAGAAGATATAGTTAAGAACCAAACCGTCATACTGAAGTGTTGAATAAAAATCAATCTAAGATTAGTTTTTTGCTATAAAGATTTGTGAAGAATTACTCTGTAGATTAGGCAAATTTTAATCAATTACCCCTAAAAATATAAAATAGATTAAACCCTAATTATCTTTACAGCCGATATTATACCAATTTCACTAATAATAATTACACAATCAATTTCAGAATTCAACCATCCTCAGCTTCCAGTAGTACTTTACAGCTACCTATTAAAACTTCATCTCTACAAGTCTTTGCAAAAGAAGGCAGTGGAGAATATTCTTAACCAATCTGCAAGAAAAGATAATGTTTCACAGTGATTCTGTAAAAAAATGTTTTATCAGATTACATCATCAAGCATCGAAGAAAACATACCTGGATGAGAGTTCGAATGCTCGAGATGTAGAGATTTTTGTAGTGGGTATAGATACAATCGCCATAGATGAAGCCGTAGATAGTATTAGGGCTATTACACATCTTCTTCTTGATTCGGCCCCACATTATTAGAACCCTAAATCCTAATTCTAACACACATTAGGGTTATGAGCAAGAGAAGGACACTGTGAAAAAAATCTTATACAACCATTGAATAACATACCTGGAACGGAAGAACAACACAATGATAATCTATTGATTGAAGATTAAGCAGCGATTGAAAGATCAAAAGCGTTTGAATTCTCTGATTAAACATAGACAATTTATAAGCGTTAATAATGGAAACGCATTGATAATTTTGTATAAGAATTTCAACTGATTGAGAATTGATTGAGTTTCCATATCTTCATTAGGCAGTTTCACAAAATGTGGCCAAAGAGCATTGTCACATCAAAGTCAAAAAGTCAACATTATTTTGCTTTAGTATAAGAGATAGATTATATAATTTGCAACACCTCTAGGCAATGAGGTGTTGTAATCTATGCTTTATCTGTGTTTCTTGCTTAGGTTAGTTGTACTTTAGGTTTATGTTGTTGAACATGCGTTGTTTTTATTGGTATCAACATTGATGTGCAATGTTGGTTGTAATCTTTGTATTGAAATTTGTACCCCATTTTAGTGGAAAATTTTTGCTTGATCTATGGTTTTATTTGGGTGGTTTTCTTTGTATTTAAAACTGATTCCTTATCTCACCAAAATCAGTTTTTCCTCTCTTAAAAAGTCGCACCACTCCATCTCTAATGTCCTGGCCGTCTTTATAAGCACCACGTCATCGTTTTCTAAATCACCGATTGGGTGGTGGTGTTAGAGGCCTTCGGCAGGAAGTGAGGAACTGGTGCAGTAGTGTTTGTTGAAGTGCTGGTATGTGAGCTTTAAGGATTTCGGAGGGTGGTGATGAACCGATGTAGTATAAAGCATTTAGTGACATTGTTGTACAATGTTGATTGTACTCTTTGTTTTACAAGTTATACGCTAGTTTTGTTGGAAACCATTCCTAGATGCCTGGTTTTCTTTGTGTGTTTAAAGTTGATTACTTTTTTTTTCATTCTATCAAGGTTCTTTAGCAGATTTGGGTGATGATGAAGCCATCGGGTGTTGGTGATGAACCCGGTTTGGAAAGTTTTTGCATGTGCGTGTTCTAGCTGGTGATGATGGTTGCCACTACTTGACATGGCAACTCTGGTTGCAGCTGTAGCAACACTGAGTCATGCTATCTTAATGGCGGATGTTTGAATTTGAGCCTCTTTTTTTTGTTTTTTCGAATTTAATTACGTTGTTTTATTGATGGTGGTGGCTGGGTTGTTTGATAATATTTGTGGTTGTGCTCTTTACGGTGTTATTAGCGGCAGTTGTGGTGGTTGTTATGATGGTGTTGGTGGTTGTGGTTGTGGACTAAGATGGTAGAACGTATGAATGGACATTTGAGAGATGATTTACTAAAAACGAGCACATAAGCTTTCCAAAATGGGCTATACATTAATATGTTTATTTTCAGATGAATATGATGATTTTACCATAAGTAACCAATTTGTTAGCTTTACCATTTACACAGACACTATAGGAGTAACAAAGATTTAATCAAAATAAACCAATTTTAAGAACATGTTGAATTGCATGTAAATATGTCGATTTACAGCTAAAAATCAATATCGAAAAGTTAAAAAAATTCATGGTTATGCTATTTGGTACGGTTTAACGGAACCCGTCACAATGCTCGCCCCCACCGCATTGCAGCGGGGTACTCATCTAGTTATAGTATTTAAATTAACACTTTTTTAAATCATGAAACTAGAAATAATTAATTGATTTTTATCTTTTCTTTTTAGATATATAAGATTAAAAAAGTGTTTATCCAGTAATTTTATACTCATTGAACACAAATATTTTTTTTCTCATCATAATGATCATCATTATTTTCTTAGTTCTTTGGTAAATCATGCAATTATGTTTAGAATATATTTATATGCTTTATTTAAATCCAAGTCGGTCTTTGGAAATTTTGTTTAAAACGGAGCTGTGTCAAATATAAGCTTGTGCGTTTCTTAACGCTAACTTGTTAGAACAAGATAACTGTTTTCTTGATTTTCGAATACACCGCTGTAACATCTTTTATCTTAACATATATTGTTTTTTTTCAATTTTTTATAAAAATCGACCCATCATACATTATACAGCATCTCATTCAAATCCTATGATTTTGCTATGTTTATTGTTATATCGTTAATCGTCGTTTCAAGAAAAAATAGTTTATATAAATCAATAGGGTCTAAGGGCCTTTCTTTTCGGCTCGTACAGGGTACTTAAATTTTCAGGACCGGCTTTGATGAGCGGCTAATTCATTTGTGATCATCTCTGGGAAAGGGTTTGTGTTAGGAACCGGGTCAGCTTGTGTTTACATACTTTTGGATTGGGATTTGTCGAATCATTCGGTTAGTTTATCTTGATATTTATTTGTTTTGATTAAACAATGTTTGGATTATATCATACATACGTATTCATCAGTTATTTCGTTTTCTCATCAACAATTGGTATTAAATTCTAAGTTGTCATTGTTCTTTAATCTTTAACCATTGTATTTCTTTGTGTTTGGGAAATCTAGGATTGGTAATTAACTTGGTTACTATTCAATTGCATCAATCTTTCAGTTTCGATCGAGGATCATTGCAATCAAATATATGATCTGTAAGTTATCTATCAAACAAGTAGGTTAATATATCATGTCTATGTGATTTCCAACTGGTAGTAAGTAGGTTACCGGATTTATTACACAACCCAAAAACCCGGAGATTGATTCTTTTCTCACAAATGTTTAGAAAACACGTTAATCAAATTTGTTTTGCAATAACTCTCTCAATCAGCAAAAAGAAAATATTTTTAGAATTAGATAATTACAGACAAAGCAATGAACTTTAACACTTTCCACTAATTCTCCATGGATTCGACACCTTACTTGCTCTTTACTAGTAAAGGTGATTAGGACACTTTCTAAACATATTTTTTGACCGACCTTACAACATCGATCAGAACATTAAATCGATGGCATTAATTTGTGTTTGGCGTGAAAAATAGATAAAAACATATTACAGATATTTAAGTATGGTAATATACGGTTTTTTTGCATATATGGTCTTTCTAACGAATTTTAACTTCTATACTAATAATTTTTCACCAAACTATGTGATTAATTTAGCCTTACTTAAAGTGATTAAAGAGAGTCTCGATAATGTTGAGTGTTTGAAAGAATTAAGTACCCAAAAACGACTTTACAAATTTAATAAAAAAAACTTGATTTAACTGCAAGTGTGAATGTCGTTTTGTTGGGCACCTCCCCCCGTAACTCCAAGATCAAAGAGAACCCATTATTTCAATACAAGTTGGTGAATTTAAAATAGTAAGGACATTGTTGGATCTTGGAGCATGTGTGAGTATTTTACCAGAGAGTCTGTATGAGCAATACGATTTTGGCCCACTACAAAAGGTCGACACCACCGTGGTGTTGACTGATCAGACTCCCATGTGTCCAAGGGGGATGATAAGAGATGTAATTGGGAAGGTGTGAGAAATTTACTTTCTAGTTGACATTTTAGTGCTTGATTGTGCCACAAGTGTCAAGAACACGCAACCTCCAGTAATTCTAGGAAGGCCGTTTTTAGCAATTACTCAGGTAATTGTCTATTGTGTTGATGGAATGGTGAGTATGAAGTTCAGTGACCGCGAATTGTGGTTAAATGTGACTAACCCTCTTATCACATGTGAACAACACCCAAAAGCTGAAATTGGTGATGGGTGTGTACCTTTTACAAAGGAGAATCGCCCTAAAAAGGAGTGTTTTATGATTGACAGATTTGCAGTCACAGGAAGCAAAGAAGTGAGAAAAAAGAAAAGGAAAGTATGGCAAACGAGGTGCCAACGAGAAATGGTAAATCATCATGAAAGAAAAAGGTTGGCGGTGCACCTGATCATATCAATTTGAAGGTTGAAGAAGCTATGTTTGGTCCATGTTGGAGTGAAGTGGATGATCCACCAAAGCAATTGAGGTACGGTACGTATTTGAGAAAGACCTGGTTCGGAAGCACCCCACTTGGCCACCATGAGATAACACTAAAATCCCTAACATATTTCTATTGACACATATCATATAGTAATCCATTCAAAGTAGCATGCTTGGACCAATTGTAATGTGATTTACTGCTCTTACACATAAATGGAATATATACAATACATCTTGAACATCTTCTCATCTATGCAACTTAAATAATTCACATCTCATACGTTAAAAAATGTTCGAGGAACAAAAGTAGTAGTAATTTAGAACCTTTGTTGAAACAACACAATTCCTCATCTACATTGTGTTGGCAATATTAACCACCCTTTAAGACCATTTATGTCTAAAATATGTTCTATCAGCTAGATTTATTATGCTTTATGTTATGGAGAGCTTGTGAATTATATACGTTGCGTCTCAGATATTTATACAAGCATTTATTATTATTTAAGAAGCCAATTGGTCAAAGAATTTGTTTAAATTCAACCACAATCTTTGGTGGTAGTTTTCAAGGCACAAATCAGGATACCGAAGCCTCATTCCTGGCTTTGAAGAGGCTTTGAAGAACATTGATAAAGAGCTTTTTACTTTCTTTTCTTTTGTATGTTATACTTTTATTCATTATACCATAATCCTACGCTGGATATATCTACTAGAGCATCTCCAATGGTTGTTGGACACTACAGCAATCAAAGCCTATAGCGACGACATTTGTCGTCGCTACAAGTGTCATATGTCGCTGCGATAGGCTGTTGCGACGACATTGCTTCGCTATAGGGGTGTTCAAGATCATAATAGTAAATATTAATATCCGAATCCGATTTTCAGATATCTGAAATTTCGGATACGGATTCGGATATCTAAACAGATATCCGAACTTATAGAAAAAATCAAAAAAATCATTTCGTACATACATGCTAAACCTCTATTTGATTTTCAAAATTTTTAACATTTAAAACAAAAAAAAAACATTAATAAAATATACGAAACCCATTATTTACTATTTTTTTACTATATTTCAAAATAAATATAGTACTGATACTATATATATATATATATATATAAATACATATATATATATAAATATATAAATACATATATATATATATAGGCCGGTTATTGTACAATAGCCCTAATCATACATTATGTACTTTATAACCACAACCGTCAGATCATCTCATATAAACCCCGTGCTTAACTAATTTACGTCATTAAATTAATCAAATTAAAAAATATATATGAAACCGCCAAGGTTAAAATCGTCCATTGCGAAATCACAATCCCTGATAATCAGCAAAGAATACTCACAATCATACCGTAAACCCAAAATTCAAAACATTGCATTCTTCTTCCACCAAGTTCCGTTCTACTTACCGATGCGATTCAACGAGGATTGATGAGTTTTGAGAAATAGAGCAAGGCCAACAACGATAGACCACAGTCAAAGAAGATGAATCCAGGTATTGAATCACATATGCGATTTTATAATGGGGTTTACAGTGGTTTTGAATGACATATGCGATTTTGTATAGTTAGGTTTGCTTAGTAAGGTTTTTGTCTGAAACATATGATTTTATAAGATTAGGTATTGTTGTTAACTGTGATTTTTTCAGGGTTTTTGTCTGGTAAGGTTTTTTATGAGGTTTTGTATGATTAGGTAGTTTTGGTAGTGGTTAGCTGATACATGTGCGATATTATGGAGGGTTTTGTATGACATATGCGATTTTATATGATTAGCTTTGTTTGTTAAGGTTTTTTGTCTGAGACATGCGATTTTATAAAGTTTTTTTTGTCTAAGGCATGCGATTTTGTATGTTTATGTCGTTTTGGTAGTGGTTAGCTAGTACATGCGAATTTATAAATCATTCATACGATTTTATAAGATTAGTTAGTTTTGTTATATGATTAAATGATACATGCGATTTTATAAATATTTTTTGTCTAAAGCATGCGATTTATAAGATTAAGTAGTTTTGGTAATGGTTAACTGATACATGCGAATTCATACTCATTCATGCGATTTTATCAGATTAGTGAGTTTTGGTAAATTGTTAACTGATACATGCGATTTTATAAGGTTTTTATCTGATATCATGCGATTTTGTAGAAACAGAGTCTGATGATGACTTTGAAGAGCCCATATCAACATTGAAAAATGTGAAGAAAAACAGAAAAAGAAGGGTTATGGAATAAAGTTCTGAGGATGATAACTTTGTTGAGCCACTGCCAAAAAAGAAGAAAGATGACAAGATATCTAAAATACAAACAAAAAAACCTTAAAAAAAGTGGAACAGGGAAAAAAACCAAGCCAGCCAGAACCACCTAGAACAGAACCTAGGGCTTTCTTTGAATACAGCAACGAAGCAATATTGTTGAGATGTCAACCTACATCATATATGGATACTGTGAATTTTTTTTTTCAAAAGAACAGGTTGATGAGGTGAAGAATATGGGCTTTGGGGCTATTCTAAATATGAATATCAACCATATTTCAACACGTTTGGGATATTGGCTAGCCAGAAACTTTGACGAGATGTTCGATAGGCTAAACGTAGGTAAACACCAAATAAAAATTACATCGGACACAATTTATGAGGTATTTGGAATACCAAAAGGACCTAAACCAGTTGTCATAATAGTCGATAAAAGAAAAGTTAAAAAGGTTGAGAAGATTGAAAAGAGTAAAGAAC
>JARYGA010007289.1:0-30037 GCA_030545235.1 Helianthus tuberosus | reverse complement strand
TGAGCCTTTCGAGTGGGGACCCAAGCAAGAAGAAGCGTTCCAAACGCTGAAACAGAAGCTATGTGATGTTCCTGTTCTATCTGTCACACCCCCAAAATCCACGCGCGGAGTACCACCGCTTGGAGGCGTGACATGACCAGGATCAAGCCACCAATCATATTGAACATAAGTATATAGTAAAAGTCATTCATCAATACGATAGGTGTTTCCAAAACCAAATATAAACAAGTGTGTAGCGGAAGCAATAATGTAAAACCTAACATAAGTTTAAGTACAAAATGTCATAATGTTTAACAACACATTCACGATCCATGTCCACAACGACCGTGCCTCCCGTGCAAGCTCCAAAAGTACCTAAGGTCCTGCAAGGCATGTAACAGAGAGTCAACAACTAGTTGAGCAAGTTCACAGTAAGTAGGTTCGTAAATGCAAGTTCGTTTCGTAACGTGCGGCTATACTGGGCCAATAGTATGTTCTATTAGTGGGGGCTTCCCATGTTTGCATATACACTAGACTATTCGCAACCATAAGTGCTCTTCTTACCGAGAACAGTAGTACGTACAAAGTTTACGTAGGTTTTACGTAAGTGTCCCTCACAACCGAGGACAGGGGTACGCGGGGGTTTACGTAGGTTTTACGTAAGTGCCTGACACAACCCGAGGCAGTAATGAATATAAGTTTACGTAGGTTTTACGTAAGTGCCCTTCACAACCGAGGACAGTGATGTGTACAAGTATACGTAGGTTTTACGTATGTGTCCTGCGCATCCGAGGACGATGGTAGATAGTCTAGTAACATTGTAAGTACAAATCCATTCCTTCAATCCCATTCCCAACCCCGGGAATCCCATGCCTTGGTAAGAGTGTGAACTCACCTTGTTTGCTCGGTATGCTAAGTTAAGTGCTCACAATTAATCAGTCAAGTCCTATAGTGCACGTATATTAAATCAGTTCACGTTCGTAATATTTCACATGTAACTATCCTCACAGTAATATCACAAAGTGTGTTTGGCAGTTAATTATACAACATAAACAGTTAATTGCATCCATACATTTAACAGAGTTGGCATCTAGCAGAACTAGCAAGTTAACTGAGTGAATAAAGTTAACAGATTTCATGGAATAACATAATTAATCCACTTCATTGGAATAATAAATAAACAGAGTAAGTCAGTTAACCCAGTTAACAACTTAACAGAATTTGTCAACTAACAGAGTTCTCAAATGATGAAGTTATAAACTTACATATTTAACAAGGTTAGATAAACTAACTGAGTTATTCCAATGGCTAGTTAGGTTAAATAATATTATTGATAACATTAATACTAACAGTTAACATGTTGCCAAACACATATAAGTGCCGAAAACACCCTAAAGCCGAAAACCCCTTTAGAGCCGAAAACACTATGGGCCGAAATTCACTTATAGCCGAAATCCCTCATGTGCCGAAAACCCTTTATGTTCGAAATCCCCTCACTGGGCCGAAATCCTTATGTGGGCAGAAAACACATGGGTGCCGAAAACACCCTTTGGGCCGGAACTATTTGGGCCGAAATCACTTAAAGTGATTTCGTCCACTTTCTTTTGTGGGGGTTTTCGTTACTAGTCATCATCATCCACAACACTTACTGTAACTTAAAACCCAGTAACTATAATCTCATTACAGATACATGATTAAACATCTACAAGTCATTAATCAACCATTGATATGAAATAAATACTCTACCAAAACTTTGTGAGATCTAGAACATAATTCCATCAGTTTATCATTCATAACTTATACCCACTGTTGATCCAAACATCCAATATTCATACAGTTCATAGATAATAATCATCTATCAAGCACACAATAATCAATCACATAATCACATATATACATACAACATGATTAAACATCCAATAATCATACGATATGCAACAAGAAACAACTAAATCATGAAATCACTAACCAAGGATTTAAACAGAGGTTTTTGCTTCAATGAGGAATTCTCTTTGTGGGTTTTCAGAGATAGAGAGAGAAACAATTGTGATAAGATATGGTTTGGTAAGTAGGAAACTTCTCCGAGAAGATTTGTTTATAAAACGATTATATAAAATATCTCAACACTGGGCCAAGGCCCATCTTCTGATTTCGTTGGTCATCAGTGGACGAAAACACTTAAAGTGTTTTCACCACTTGAGTGATTTCATGGATACTTGTTCTCAGTAAGTTCCATCTTTATTTAACATGTTAATTAATACAAAACCTTGTTAACATACACTCACATATAATAAATATTATGGATCCCAATTATAAAATATCAATCGAAATACGATATAACGTATTACAAAGATAAGCGTTGTGAAACCACGAGTCGTATTAACAAACAACTAAAATAAAAAAAAAATTAACGTGCACTAAATGCGAAGATGGAAATCTTGGAAATCTCGAGTTGTCACACTATCTTTGCCCGAGGGAAACGATGATTTCGTTGTCTACTGCGATGCATCCAACTTAGGCCTTGGTTGTGTTCTTATGCAACGAGGTAAAGTTATAGCATATGCATCTAGACAATTAAAAGTTCACGAGAAGAACTACACGACTCACGATCTTGAGTTGGGAGCTGTGGTTTTCGCTCTCAAAATCTGGAGACACTACCTCTATGGAACAAAGTGTGTGGTTTTCACAGACCACAAAAGTCTCCAGCATATTCTTAATCAGAAGGAGTTGAACATGAGGCAACGATGTTGGGTTGAACTCCTAAATGACTACGATTGCGAGATTCGCTACCATCCTGGTAAGGCAAATGTCATAGCCGATGCGCTTAGTCGAAAGGAACGAGTCAAGCTTCATTCTGTTCGAACTCTATCTGATCTCCAAACTCGTGTTCTTCAAGCTCAGCAATCTTGCGTTTCACAAGATTTGATAGGTAAGGAATTACCACATCAGCTTGAGCTTAAACTCGAAGCGAAGGACGGTGGTTTACTCTATTTCTTGGATCGTTTGTGGATTCCGAAACAAGACGATCTTCGCACTTTAGTGATGGACGAGTCTCACAAGTCTCGATATTCTATCCATCCTGGTGCTGATAAAATGTACAAGGATCTTCGTACTCAGTATTGGTGGCCTGGTATGAAGAAAGACGTTGCCTTATATGTGTCGAAATGCCTAACTTGTCTCAAAGTCAAGGCTGAACATCAACGACCATCTGGTTTGCTTGTACAACCAGAGATACCGATTTGGAAGTGGGAGAACATAGCTATGGATCTCATCACTAAATTACCGCGTACATCCAAAGGTCATGATGCTATATGGGTTGTTATCGATCGACTGACGAAGTCAGCTCATTTTATTCCAATTCGCGAGGATCTATCTGCTGATAAACTTGCAAAGATTTATGTTGATGAGATTGTATCTCGACATGGTGTTCCTTTGGACATCATATCCGATCGTGATGCTCGATTTTCATCTCATTTCTGGAAGACCATGCAATCTGCTATGGGAACCCAACTAAATCTAAGCACTGCTTATCATCCCCAAGCAGATGGTCAATCTGAGAGAACGATCCAAACTTTGGAGGATATGGTTAGAGCATGCGTGATAGACTTTGGTGGTAATTGGGATTCTCATCTGCCATTGATCGAGTTCTCTTACAACAATAGCTATCATGCTAGCATTAAAATGGCACCATTCGAAGCTCTCTACGGTCGAAAATGTCATTCACCTGTTTGTTGGAATGAGACCGGTGAAGCTCAGCTTACTGGACTGGAGCTTGTTTTGGAAACAACAGAAAAAATCAAGAAAATTCGCGATAATCTTGTGACAGCTAGATGCCGTCAAAAGAGTTATGCGGATTTAGGACGCAAGCCCTTAGAATTTCAAGTCGGAGACCATGTCCTACTCAAGGTGTCACCTTGGAAGGGAGTGGTGAGATTTGAAAAGAAAGGAAAACTTTCACCACGATATGTTGGACCATTTAAGATTGTTGAAAGGGTTGGAAAGGTTGCCTATCGACTACAGCTACCGCCAGAGCTTGGAAATATTCATCTGACTTTTCACGTGTCCAATTTGCGAAAGTGTATAGCTGACGCTGATCTTCACATTCCACTCGACGAAATCCAAATCGATGAAATGATGCACTTTGTCGAGAAACCTGTGGAGATAGTGGACCGTACTTACAAACAGTTGAAGAACAAACGAATTCATTTGGTCAAGGTTCGCTGGGAATCCAAACGTGGCCCAGAGTTTACTTGGGAATGCAATGACCAAATGAAGGCGAAATATCCGCAATTGTTCGCACAAGTTTCCTCTAGTTAAAATTTCGGGACGGAATTTCCTAAAGTAGGGGAGACTGTGACATCTGTGCTCTGTAATCGATGAACAATGCAAAACAATGTTAATTATCAATAAAACGATGTGTTTTGGTGTTACTATATGTGTATTTGTGTTTGATGATTTTACAATTCGATTCGATTCCGATTTCAAGCTTTAAATCGCTTTCTGGAAAGTTATACGCAAACTGGTGCATGAACGCAATCAGTTTAACTCGACAAACACTCCGGAATAGTGACATAGTCTTAACATACCCAAAATAACCTTTACATAACTTAGAAATAAGTTTTGGACGGTTTGGTGTGTTGAAAACAAGTCTATTCGATCGCAGGGACTATTGGTGTCAAACTGCGAAACTATACCGATTCGTAGGATATCGAAGAGTCCAGAACTTGATCATAAGCTAAACATACCATAAATAACCTAAACATAGCTTAGAAATATGCTTTGAGGGGTTCGGTGTGCGAAAGTATGCTTATTTGATCTTACAGGGACTAAAAGTGTAAAAAACGACGTAAGTTTGCATTTTCGCGCATATCTTACATTCTGACCACATCTGGACATCCAAAATTTTTGTACACACTAAAATATTTTTATTTTAGTGATCGGCATGCAAAAACACCATTCATCGCTTAATTTGGTTCGTTTTCGCATCCGTTTGAGTTTCGTCGTAATTTAACGAACAACGCGACCGTACGACCAAACGAGCCGACATCTGAGCGATTTCCAAGCACATTTTGAGTCCTCTAAACTTTATTGACCTTGTAGAGCCTTGAAAATGGCTTGACGGGGGTCAAAAGGGCCTGAAATGAGCTTAAACCAAGTATAGGGACCAAAACTGTCATTTGCTGAAAGTTACTGGCTTACGGACCGTAAAGCCCTACCCTTACGGTCCGTAAGGGATGCCCAGCGACAGAAACTTGGTTTTTGGCTGCTGTTTGATAATTCAGGGACTTTCATGCAAATCTCTTGTTTTGGACTCCAAGTAAACGACTCTCCAAGGTTCCCAATCAGTTCCTAACAATTGTAGGGCCTTGATTCTTGCTTGGAGGTTACACAAACATGTTTAATGATCTTCTTGAGTTGCAACCAGTGTTGTAAAAGTCGGATTACTCGGCCGAGTACTCGGCGAGTACTCGGTCCTCGGACCCCCTCCGAGGCGACTTCCTCCTAGGCGGTCTCAATTAGTCGGCCTCGGGATTACTCGGCGCCTAGTCGGCCTAGTCGGCGCCTAGTCGGACGTAGTCGGCCTAGTCGGTCTAGGCGGTCAACGTGGTTTGTTGACTTTTAATCGGTCAAACTCGGTCAAAATCGGCCTACTCGGCCTTGTACTCGGACTACTCGGCCTTGTACTCAGACTAGTCAGACTTGTATTCAGAATATTTGAACTTTAAACATGTTTCATTTTAAATTATACTCAGTTGACATGAATTATGCTTATTTTAACACATAAATAATATATAACAATTAATTTTCATTATATTTACCATGTCCGCGTACTCCCCGAGTACTCTCCGAGTACTCCGATTACTCCCAACTCCCCAGTCGGCCGACTAGGGACCGCCTAGCGACTTTTACAACACTGGTTGCAACAACTATAAATAGCAAGGCCAATTCCATTTCATTTGCTCATTTCCTTCTCTGCTCTTCTACATCTGCTTTGGGAGCTCTCTCATCTGAATTGGGAAGCTTGTTCTTTGTAGAAAAGATAGCAAGGACCCTTAGTGAGCATTCTTTCATTCTATTCTTTATGTTAGTGCAGAAAGTCAAACAAGTTCGGCCAACAGTTTGACTTTCGGTTTTGACCATCGATTGGTCAAGTCAAAGTTCAATTGAACTTTGTAACGTGATTGTAATCACGATGGTTATAATCCTTAGCGATTATACCTACTGATTACCACGTTAACTAGGCGTAGTGACGAGTCAAAGTTTCGGTCAAAATGCGTTTTAGCACGCATTTTGCAACGGAACTATTTTCGAGTATCAAAACCCATTGTTTTGATACCAAATCAGTAGGTTAAACATGTTTTGTTTAACTCGTCACTATTAGATTAGTGCTTGTTTAAGGTCGTAAGTTAAGCGGTCTAAACAACCGCTTAGACTTTCGAACCTGACCCGTTTGGTCGATCATTAGGATCCGACCAAGCTCGATTAGTGATCATAGTTGCATAGGGAATAACCACTGAGGTTATACCTTATGATCACATAGGATTGGTTAGTTATTTGTTAAGTAGCTTGTATGCCCATAATAAATGACCAAAACGCCCTTTTGAAGCTTAAATCCGTATTTTACATATGTGAACATGTTTTTGACATATAATCTGATTTAGTAACATGTAAAGGTATTATTGGGCATATAAGACTTGACATAGCACGTAGTTAACCATCCGAACATAATTTTGTGCGAACGACGCGTTAAAGTAGCATAAGCTACCTTAATGGGTCGTAACGGGTCGAAAGCACTTAGGCTAAGTTCTGACTTAGGATGTAGGCTTTGTTAAACCATATCACATGAGTTCCACACTCATTTGGTTTACAAGACCGCAATCTATCCGATCTTTCGATTAAGGTGTCGATGTATTTATTAGTGATCCGATTACTAGGTACTACTTGAATTTCCTTGGTTTGTCTGAGCTTCGCTAAGTTCTTTAGATCAAGAATACCCTTCTATTCAATGTGAGTACATAGTTCCCCTATTTTTTTGTTTTCAATTGTTTTGGGGTGATTCATATGTATCAAAACGATTTTCGATATTTTAAACGATGGTTTCAAAACGATTAAGATGGTTTATACTAAACTAATAACGATTTTCGATAATGTGAACGAACTTGTTGGGTGTAGTTACATAACGAATGACATTCATTAATTTTGGCCGAAACAACCAGTATTAGGTTATGGTACCATAGGATCTGACAAATCCCGTTATCAGACTACACCCATGGTTATGTGTGGGGGGTTATGTAGGTAACGACCGAATCTAATGATTGTTAACTTACCCTTTGGTGGTTAGTTAATACGATAAACGAGGTAGTCGAGTCACGAAGGTTTTAATGTTATTAGCGAGGCGACCAAACGTAGTTTCACAATTAAAACGAAAACGAATTTGGGATGAATTAAACGATTTGGATCGATCTAAGCGATATAAACGATTTGAACGAACGATTGGTTTGGGTTGTGATTAGGTAATGGGATGGGTGTAGCATGATAGAATCATGGTAGATATGCCGCTGGTACATCTTATATATAAGTGCTTCTATCATGTTACATTGCGTATCATTATTTAGATCAATTGGGAAACGATTTGAAACGATGTCACACAATGAGGTTTTCGAAATGATATAAACCATACGAGTTTTATTAACGAGTTTTTAACGAGATGTTTTACGAATTGGTTTTCTAAAACAAAATGTTTTTGAGTTAAGAATCATGGCTACGATATTTTATATATTATAACCATCTTGATTTAAGTTGGTTAAACTATGTTGCAATACACTTTTCAAAACGAGGTTTGTATTTTTGACTCTTGTAGTCTAATGAGGTACTGCAACATACAAACGAGCCATGATTCCGATACTCTTACAAAACCTATGTGCTCGCCAGCATTTCTTTGCTGACTATGTTTTTACATATGTTTCAGGTGATGTTGCATGATGAATGCTAGGAAGCAAGTTCACTTAGGATCTGGACAAGGCCTTAGTGACTTAAAAACAATTATAAACAATGTGTAGTTTGTTGTTTTGGTTTAAAGACAATATACATTATTTGATAATTCAATAAAACGAAACTTTTAATTACCATGGTTGTTGAAACGATGATTCTGTTACAACACTCCCCGACGTTTCCGCCACAGTTTTGTTGTTTTAACGAGGTCGGGGTGTGACAGATACCTTCTACTGGATGCTACTTAATCTGTATTGAAGGTTTAATAACCTATTAGGATGCTAACGGGTCTTTAGTTTCAAAGACTTAGACCGGCTAGCTAGAAAGAAACTTTACGGCTCTAAACGCTAGATTAAGCGGAGACCGGAATAGAATGTGGTTTAGACCCGACAAGCTTGGATACTTGTATAATATGGGTAAACTAAACACATTCTGGAATTTGAGGATTTAATGAGAAGGTTAAGCCCGTTTCGGCTATTATACGTAAACTAGTCACAAAAACCGATCCGAACGCATAAACACGCAACGGGTATCCAAATGAATTATATACAGGTCTCAAATGTTATTATGCTTAAAATATGTTAAGACATCAGTAGGATGTTAACATATATGGCCAAAAAGTAATTTAAACCAATTTAAGTCTCGTAGGGGCATTTTGGTCATTTTAATAATTATAAAAGAGATTTTATAACATACTGAAGTTCTGGTCTTTGGAAATCAGTAAAAATATTTATTTTATCTCATTACATCAGTAAGATACTACATATATGTGAGGTTTATCATTTATGGCCAAACTATGCCTCGAAAGGGCATTTTGGTCATTTCACATATGCTTTAAGGACATTTTTGGAAATCTGAGTTCATAACTTATACCTACTATAATAATATTTAAATTTGTTTAAAAATTCATTAGGTAACAAGTCTTAGGTGTTAAATATGGTTTTAAACCATACTATGCACCTAATTAGTGTAAAACTCGCTAATTGACGATAATCAAGATGTTTATGTAAATCTGAGATTTTGATCAGTTTTAAATACTCAAAATAATTTATTTAATGTATGAAATCAGTAGGAAAAGTTTTGGCATTCAAATCATTTGTTAATCTCATTTTATGAATGAAAAGGGTATTATCGTCATTTACCGAATTACACAAGAACTCTATGATCTAAACAGATTATAATCTGACCAAAAATCTTAAAATTCCTTAAAAATAATATCTTAATAGTAGGTAATGAGTTTTGGTTCAAAATCCAAGTTTAAACATGTATTATGCAAGATATCGCAATTTAATTAACAATAAGCTTCTAATTACGATATCGAGCATAACTCCTATTTGAGACCAAGAACTGATGTCAAATTTTTGGGACAAGCTTATATATCAGTAGCAAAGGTTTTTGTCCTCTCACATTTCTAAAATCTCATTAATATGTCAAAAGGGCATTTACAGCATTTATAACCAAGCAATATAACTCCAGAGGGTTATACTACTGAATAATGTGGTCCTAATGGAAGCTTAAAACATGGAAGAATTAAGCTTGAACGGGTCAAAACTGAAAGTCAAAGCAAAAGTCAAGCTTTTGCGACTTTTGTAGGATCGTTGAATCGATCAAACGAGTCAATCAGAAGAGTTCTTGACCAAATCAGAGGCGGAATTCATTGATTTGATCTTCATTCAGCTTGATATGCACTTAGAAGTAGATTAAATGTCAATTAGATTGATTTCAAAACTTTACACGAGCTGGCGACACTTCGGCAGAGCTTCACTACCGGAATCACAACTGTTACAAATGAAATCCCAATATCACATATATATAGGGACACCAGGTCGCACGAACCAGCATATGCTAGTTCGCACGAACTGGTCAGTTCGTACAAACTGGCCACTTCGTGTGAAACTGCTGGTTCGTCCCTGTTTCCCGTTTCTTTCGTACTACGTGTCTTGGTCTATCTAACCTATTACAAGACTCGATACAAGACGAAGTCGACATACATATGCACCAACAACTTTCGGTTATAAACTGACCTTAGACTGATAATTGTCGGGTTGGACCTGATTAAACATGTTCTAATATTATTACCAAGTCATTAGAATGTTAAAATATAATTTAGAACCTCTGTTTTATTAGTTTAATTCATTTTTAAACTTTCTGTCCAGATTGACTTTTTGACTAACTAGTTTGACCCGACAATTAACTAGTCAAACGAAATAATTAGGAGGTGCCCTTTTAAGGGTTAATCACCTACCTTAATATGGTTCCATAACCACTTTCATTTCGGTTAGTGGCTGGACCATTTATGATTAAACTGAAAGTCAAAGCTTAATTACGATATGTTTGACTTTTCGGTTTTTAAGCAAATAAAATGGACTAAGCAGGGATTAAGACACTTACTTAAGGTCCTTGCTATCTTTTCTACACTTCTAAGTCTTCTCCTAATTCTTTCTAGCTCCAGAGATGAGTTTTTGAATTGTTGCAAACAAGTGTGCATATGAACAATGAACTAGAGTGTCTTATATAGCAATTTGCCATGCACTCAGATGTTTGCAACTGTTTTGGATGTATCTAGGATCACCCCAGGTTGTCACACCCCTTTCTAAGGCGGAAGCACGAGGTGTGATCATGAAAGGTTCTCATTGCATACGAATGGTAAACATACTACATGCTCGTAAAAATAACTTCAAATACCAATGACATTACATAACTGAAAACATAGGTTAAGTGTTTACATCACACGACAACATTTTGTTTGATAAGTTTACAACTTTATTCAAAGATAAACATAAACGACATCCAGGAGCAAGAGTAAGACCGCGCGCACATCTACTTTAGTCACCTGAAATACATGTGAGTTTTTGGAAAAACGTCAACATAATGTTGGTGTGAATTCATGCAGTTTTTATATTGAACGTTTGTACACTTTGTATGAAAAATGGTATGTAATTCGTGTAAATCAAGTATTTCTGTAAGTATCGAGATTGTTAATGGGTTGCAAGGCCATTAACATGTGACACGACATAGGAAGCATCCAAACCATAGGCATTTTCTTGTTGTCGATTCAGATTCACGACTGAGACACAAAAGCACTACTTGGTACTAGTTTTCACCAAGAGTGTGGCTGCCCGAAAACCATTAGATCTAACCTTTTGTTCTGCGGTCTAGGTATATTGTTGATTAATGGTGCTTTTAGTACCCTATTCGTGACACTATTTCAAGTATCATTCGTCCTTTTTGTATCCATCATACCATAACACATGTATTTTCCCCAAGTTTAAAAAGTATGTAAAAGTTTAAAAGTGGGGACATAATCTCACTTGTAAACACTTAGTAACATGTACTTCACCCCCGAAGTTATAAAACTGAAAACAGTTAAAAGAAAAGGGGGAGCATGAACTCACAACTTTGCGTTTCTTGCGCCGTAAACTTCACCGGGTCTGCTTATATAGCGTCGTGACCTATACGTGTTTTATTAACGTTAGTCACTAGACTTGTATCGCACAAGTACAAGTCACCATCTTTTATGTATGTATTATTTGTGTGTTAAAAATAATTTATATTTTTAACTATGTATCTTACTTATATTATTTTCTCAAAAAATCAATATAAGTATCTTCTATTTTTCACCCGAGTTATGTATTTTCGTCCAAACTTCATTTTAGTTCGTAACTTGTACGAGTTACATAATCTATTAAGAAATATATTTTCATAAATATATTCTCTTGTATTTGTCTAAGCATGTTGTATGTGTATTTTGTATTTTCACTCCATAGGAGTATTTAGTGTATTTTCAAGTCCTAATACACTATTACTTATAATACATACTACATACACTTAGCACAAAATTTGGTGACCAATAAATATATATATTTTTCTCAAAAATATACATACTTAATATCAATTTTTATCTTGAAGAAATCATCATTTCTTAACTTGAAGTTTACATAAAAATTAGGGAAACCTTGGTAAGGATTTTTAGGGAATAAGTTTCACCAAAACTTAGATTTTTCTAAGTGTCAAAATTTTATAGAAATTTTGACATAGTTTCCCCTAAAAATGGAGGTTTCCCATGTTTTCAAAACATGTGTTTATTTTCTTTGAAAATCATCACAACAATCAACAACTCATTCAACACTTACCGAGTGTCAAAATCAAGTATCTTACACTATATCATGAACTTGAAGTTTTTGTAAAAACTTGTAGTAACTTACCATATTATTTAGTAGGTTTAATTACCCTTAAAAACATGGTTATTTGTTTGTAAATTACTTTATTAAAAGATCTAGTCATTTACGACTTGTAAGATGGTTCTTCTAAAAATACTTCTCTTGTATTTTTCTTGTGACAAACATGTTTCTAGTCTTGTTTAAACACTAAAAATGTGATTAGTTTACTTAGAAACCATGACTTTGTAGATCTTATAAATAAACTTGGTTTCTTGGGAAAATTATTTTTTGTAATCATCTATTTACAAGATTTGTATTTTGTTTAAATCCTTTTTACATATGAAAATCACTTTCATCATTCAAGTTCATGAAGACATAAAGCATGAAGATCTTGGTCTTTCACAAGATCACCACTTTAACTTACTAGATCATGTGTTTAATCACAATCTAGTAGGTTTCTTATGATGTCTAACATCACTAACACAAATAATCATTCATCAAGAAGCAAATCATCATCATTTACATGTATTCTTATGTATTTAAGCTTATGTTAAAGTATCATGATCATGTTCTTTTGTGTTCTTGTGATTAACAATATTCATCATCTTTTAACCATCAAAATATGAAGTAACAACAAGTGATAAGAAGCTTACAACTAGCACAAGGGCTAGGGAAGAACACAAGATCTTGAAGATGGCAAATGTGATGGTTAAAAGCAAATGGAGAAGGTTTTTCAGGATCCACAAGCTCTAAACCTCCTTAAACACCTTCTTGCACCTTGTGACTAACTTGGAATGGATTGAAGTTGGATGAAAATGGTGGATGTATGGTGGGTGGGTGTGGGTGAGCCGAGAATAAGGGGGAGAAGAAGGAGGTTGTGGTGTGATGAAGATGAAGAGGTTATACTTATAGTACACACAAGATCTAAATAAGATCATATAATATCTAAATCATATCTAGTGTATCAAAGTGAATCCAAGAAGATCATGTAGGATCTTGGCAATATTTTGGTGGGGTCACCCTTCTTGTGACCGTGAACAATATAGGGGGGGGGGGCAAAGTGTAAATTCCAATCCCTAGTTACATAATTAAGTTAGTTTTCAAGTGTAAAGTTTAGGGATTTAATGTGTTATTATGTTATAAGGGGTGTTATGGTGTTCGGGGACCATAACTAGTTCAGAAACACCAAAACAGTACTTCTAGTATAATTTTGATGTTCCGGGTAATGTCCGGTTGTTCGGTTAGATACCAGTTCGTTATAGTGCTAAATTGCACCGTTTAGTGTCCTTTAAGTACCCTTTTGTGACGCTTTTAATTCCCAACACTTAGGAGGGTATTCTGGATAATAAAACATGAATTCTGCATGATATTTATGTGTTAAAAAGCTGATTATAGCTGATTTGTGCAGAATTTTGCATTTAAAGTGCGTTTCGGGTGCTTTTTAGTGCATATTTTAGCTTCCGGAAGGTCTATATGTTAACCCTTGTATATACTCTTGGGTTTCAATGCATTTTAGGCTGTGGACCTACACCTAGGCCCCAATTCTATTGTCTGACTGCTTTCTGCAGAATTGTTGACACAATGTGTCTACCGGTGAGTTTACTAGTATTTCTGACGCAACGCTATCATTAATGCATAAAGCAATATTTGTAGTATAAAACGTGCATGAATTCACAAGTATAGTATGTAATCAGAAAATGTTGACATTTAAGCACATAATTACAGTTATTAAGTATTGATTAAATTGTACGAAAATTACCGGTTTTGTGCCAGTTGTCATAGTCTCCCCCCGTTAAAAGAATTTCGTTCCGAAATTCTGGCTGAACTAACTCTCGCAGGAGTTTTCTTGAACAGGTGGGGGTACTTTTCTTTAAACTGGTCTTCACGTTCCCATGTGTACTCGGGTCCGTGATTAGAGTTCCAACGTACTTTGACAAGTTTGACACTACTCCTTCGGGTCTTGTTGACTATCCAGTCTGTAACCTCAATGGGTTGTTCTGTAAATCGGAGGGTGTCGTCAATATGCACTTCATCCGCAGGGATGATCACTGTTTCTTGGGTTGGACTCTTCTTGAGGTTGGTTACATGAAACGTATCATGTACTCCACTAAGTTCTTCCGGTAATTCCAACTTGTACGCCACGGTACCAATTCCTTCCAAAATCTTGAATGGTCCGATGTATGGTGAGTTCAGCTTTCCACGTTTTCCAAATCTTACTACGCCCTTCCAAGGTGAGGCCTTTAACAAAACTTTGTCTCCCACCTCGAACTCTAATGGTTTTCGTCTTCGATCAGCGTAGCTCTTTTGTCGATCTCGAGCCGCCTTAATGCGCTCTCGGATCTGCATGATCTTATCGGTTGTCTCTTGCACAAGTTCAGGACCAACCATACATTTGTCTCCAGCGTATGCCCAACATAATGGCGAGCGGCACTTGCGGCCATACAGAGCTTCGAATGGTGCGGATTTTATGCTCGTATGATAACTGTTATTGTAGGAAAACTCAACTAAAGGTAGGTGAGTATCCCAGCTGCCGCCTAGGTCCATAACACATGCGCGAAGCATATCTTCCAGCGTTTGTATGGTTCATTCCCTCTGGCCGTCTGTTTGCGGATGGAAGGCCGTGCTTAGATCTAGTTGAGATCCAAAGGCTTCATGAAAGGATTGCTAGATCCTTGAGACAAAACGTCCATCTCTGTCTGAAATAATTGAGGTAGGCACTCCATGACGTGCCACGATTTCTTTCAAGTATAGCTCAGCAAGCTTTCCAGTGTTATCCTTTTCTTAGATCGGTAGGAAATGCGCAGATTTCGTCAATCGATCAACTATTACCCATATCATATCGTGCCCCCTAGGGGTCCTGGGTAATTTCGTTATGAAGTCCATAGAGATTTGCTCCCACTTCCACATGGGTATCTCGGGTTGTTGCAGTAGACCGGACGGTTTTTGATATTCAGCCTTAACCTTAGCACAGGTTGTAACACCTGTGCCTTCACGGCCATCAAACAAATACCGAACTAATGAAATATTATATTTCATACTTGGGATTTGTAAAAATATGTGTATCATTTGCACATATCAATTCTTGTTCAAATTCAAACTCTAAATCGCTTTCTGGAAGGTTATACGCGCATCGATGCGTAAATATAACCAGTTTAATGCAACAAACACTCCGGAATAGTGACATAGGCTTAACATACCTTAAATAACCTTTACATAACTTAGAAATAAGTTTTGGAAGGTTTGGTGTGGTGAAATCAAAGTTTAATCGCTTACAGGGACTAAACTTGACAAACTGCGAAAGTATGCCAATTTGAACTGTAACAGACATTCCGGAACATGACCATAAGTTAAACATACCATAAATATCCTTTACATAGCTTAGAAATAATCTTTGAGGTGTTCGGTGTGCTAAAATAAACTTTTGGGTCATTCAGGGACTAAAAGTGTCAAAAAGTGCACAAGTTTGCATTTTCGCGCATAACTTACGTTCTGAATACATCCGGACATCCAAAAATTTATGTAAGCATGACTATATTATATTTTAGTGTTCGCCATAAGAAAAATCCATTCGTTTCGTCATTTGGATCGTTTTTCGCGCTTGTGCGCATTCCGTCGTAATTAAGCGAACATCGCGTTCGTACGACCAAACGAACCAACATCCGGCATATTTTTGAGCATGTTTTGAGTTCCCTATACTTTAACTTCATTTTAGAGCCTTGAAATGAGGTTAACGGGGTTCAAACGCATCGAAAAAGGCCTTAAACACGTGCAGGGACCATTGCTGCCAATTTTGAAACTTTCTGATTCAGGGGGGGTGCTAGCGTAGCGCGAGGCCTATGGGGCTACCCGTCGCGCTACGCGACTGCCTATCTGATCAGATTCAATGTTTTAACAAGCGGGTCCCAGCTGTTCGATTCTCAACCACACATTCTCAATCGTCTAGTCAGCGGATAAGAACCTAATTTCAGCCACCATAAGGTTCCGACAAGTGTACGCCTTGGATCATGGCACGTTTTACAACAAACGATCTTAACGGTTACCCGAAAACTATATATACCCCATGCCTTTCATTGTTTTAAGGCACAAGAATTCTGATTTGAGAGCTCTAAGTTGAAACCATTGTTTCATACCTGAGTTCTTGGATCGGGATTAGCATTCGGGGACCCTTCGTAAGTATTCTTTCGTTCTTTTATTGTTTTTCAAGTCTTTTGAGTCTGAAAGTCAAACTTTGTTTGACTTTCTACATTGACCAGTTATGGTCAATGCGAAGTTCGTTTGAACTTCGCAACGTGAGTGTAATCACGTTGGTCATAGTCCCTTGGGACTATGCCCACTGATTACCACGTTGTCTAGAGTCGTAGGGTAGGCGATCTAATAAATCGCCTATACCTTCGAACTCGACCCATTTGGTCGATCATTAGGATCCGACCAAATACATTAGGTGACCATAGTAGGTAGGGAATAACCTTCCGAGGTTATACCCTATGGTCACATCGTTTAAGTAGTTGTATGATAGGTAGTTTATATGCCTTAGGTAAATTACCAGAATACCCTTTTCATGTATAATTGGTAATTAAGCATATGTAACCTAAACCTTTGTCACATAACTGATTATGTAACATGTTTAGGCATATAACACTTGTCATAGGGCTAGTTAGGCGGTCCGAACGCGTTTCACGCGCACGACGCGTTAAAGTAGCATATGTTACCTTAATGGGTCGCGATGGGTCGAAAGCACTTAGGTTTGGTTTCATTGTAGTATGTAGGCCTTGTTAAACCATATCATATGAGTTCCAACACTCATTTGGTTTACCAAGCCTCATCCTATCCGATCTCCCGATTTAAGTCCGGTTTATTTATATAGTTTAGATTTGCCGACTGATTCCGTGCTCCCTCAAGCTTTGTTTGGTTGTTGTTCAAGACCTCCAAGCATTCTCAGGCGAGTACATTATTCCCCTCTTTTACTGTTTTCAACTGTTTTGGGGTGACTCATATATGCTAAATGTTTTATCAATGGTTTCGAGAACAATTACAATGTAGTTTCAAGAACAATAACAATTATTTCAAGAACGCTAACAATGATTTCAAGAACGAATACAATGATTTCAAAAACTAATAACAATTTCAAAAAGTGAACAAACTTGTTGGTTGTAGTTTACATAACCGATGACATTCATTAGCAATGATCAAGCCGACCAGTATTAGGTTATGGTACCATAGGATCTGAAAAAATCCCGTTATTTACTGCACCCATTGTTATGAGTGGGGGTTGTGGGTAACGACTGAATCTGTAATTATTAACTTATCCTTTGGTAAGGGTTTGTTAAGAACGAGAGCGAGTTGGAACGAGGAACGCGTCAAGAAGGTTTGAATGTTATTAGAGAATCGACCATAAAGTAGTTTCACAATTAAAATATTAACTTACCCTTTGGTAAGGGTTTGTTAAGAACAAGAACAAGTTTTAACATTTGGGTAAACATTTGTACATGATTGACATTTGATCATGTATTTTCCACAAAACATAACTTTGATTTAAACCAAGTTTTACTTCAATACTTTGTTTTTGTGCATATGGTTTAGTTGAGACATTTCACTTGCCATACATGGATATTTGACATAGACATTTGACATGGATATTTGACATAGACATTTGACATGGATATTTGACATAGACATTTGACATGGATATTTGACATAGACATTTTGACATGATTTACATCTTGACATGAATACTTTGACATATTATTCAATACATTTGACAATTGATTTAAACATAGACATTTTACATTGTTTGGTTTGGTTTGATTAAGTGATTAAGTAACGATGTGTGTGTAATATGATACAAGCATGGTGGATACGCCGCTGGTACTTCCTATATATAAGTGTTTGTATGGTATTACATATTGTAGCGTTATTTGAATCATTTCAGTTTGAGACATAGAACATTTTATACAAGTAACATACTTTTCACAAGACATTGATTTACAAACAACTTATCTTACACAAACTCATTTTACATGGTTATTCATTTAATCATGCATTATTCTCTTATTTATACTTATCATCCGAACTTATTATTTTTCAAATGATTTACAAAGACAAAGCAAATTACAAGGTTCATGACTAAACATTTTCTTAAACAGAAGTCATGAATCTTATTTTCACAAAACCTATGTACTCGCCAGCATTTCTTTGCTGACCTCGTTTTCACATATGTTTCAGGTATTATTGGATAATATCGATTGATAAGATGCATGCTCACATAGGACTGGTCAAGGCCTTAGTGACTCAATAACAATGATAGACTATGTTTAATTTGTGTATTTAGATTTCCAGACGATGTAATTATTTAATGATTAATAAAACAAAACACTTTTTGATATCCATGGTTATGAAACATTAATTCTGTTACAACACGCCTCGATGTTTCCGCCACGTTTTGTTGTTTTACGTGGTCGGGGTGTGACAGAAAAGATGGTATCAGAGCCAATGGTTATAGGGAATTAGGTTATTAGTAATGCTTTGACCTAGTCTATAACCTTCTTAGGACCCTAACGCGAGTTTACTTGCGTTTAGTCATAAAACAATACTGTCACCTATCCTTAGGTGACAACCACAACAAGAACATAAATTTCAAAACCGCTTTGAAACTAATCATCTGTTCTAGGATGATTGATTACTAGGTTTTGAACCCTCTATTGTAAGGTTTTGAACTCTCTATTATATGGTTTGAACCCCTTTGAGTTTTCAAAACTTCGTCAAGGTTTTGGGTTTTAAATAATGTGAACACGTGCAAACTGGAAGGGTGAATGCCTGTATTCTGGGTTTTCTGGCTAGGCAAGCACTTCGTATACATCTCATCAGACGCGAGACCAGTTGTGCTTACCTGGGAATTCTTGGGATGAGTGTTCACTTATAGGCGAGCATGTCTTCGCGATACATTATTTTTGACCCATTTACTTTGATCAGTCACCGTCTCATTTGTTTGCCTTAGGTAACAAACAAATGATCGCAATCTTCATGCGTTATCATTCTGTTTTGATTGTCCAATAATCTTTCACCTGTTTCTCCCTATACCTTTCTTTTTCTTCAAGAATGTCTCTTCATCACGATGACGCCCAGATATCCAAGCAGACTGCCAAATTCACTCAGTGAATAGGCGAAGTAGTCCTGAAGACTGTTGAATTAGCTACTGCCATGTACCGTCTCCAGGATGAAGCCACTCAAGAGTCACCAAGACAAGCAGGACCTAGTCAGGCGACAACACCATCAGCCAATAAACCAATCGAGGAATCAAAGACCATGGATGAACGATCCCCTAAGAAGTCAAAGAAGCGAAAGGCTTCTCAGAACTTCGCCATGGTCGCTCACAATGGTAAAGCAGTCCCCAACCAACCAGCTCAACCCCCTGCTAGGTGTGTATGGCTTTTCCTATGATACCTACATCAAGGAACTATGTACCTTACAAACTACTCTTGTGATTTCTCTCTTTCAAATGATTGCTCATGATTCCCTCGAAAATTTTAAGTACTCGTTTCACTCTAAGAAACAAAGTACAGAAAATTAAGTGACATTATGAGTAATCGTGCTTTTCGCACATCTGTGCCTTTAAATCCTTGGTTAGATAACTAAGGGTATTTTCAAATCTCATACCCATTATGTTTTGATTTTTCAACATACACAGTACCAGTATTTCAAAACAATCTTCATGATCTCAAAACATTTCATATAGTTTGAAAACAATTTTTCTATATGCATTGTCTATGTTATTTCAAAAACATTGGCCATGTTATCAAAACCAACCTTTCTAATTTCAAAATATTTCATATAGTCTGAAGACAATATTAACACAATACATTTTCTGATCAAGTGCATGATTTCGAAAAGCATCATTCATGTCTTTCAAAAACCTTATACATAATTTCAAAATTCATCTCGCATGATTTTAAAACATTTTTGTAAATATATCTACCTAATACACCTACTTTATGATTTCAAAAAGTATTAGATATAAGGTTTCAAAAACGTTAAACACATTTTTCTTAAAAGAACCCCATGCATAGTTTTCAAAAATATTTTCCTCATACATTGACTTAACCTTCAAAACTCTGCTTCATATGTCGCCTTGACATATCAAGCATCTCAACTTCATAAGCATTTTACATCATGTTTTGACCTAAGCACATCCAGTGCAAGGTTTCAAAACATCTTCAACTTCTAAAATTCATATGGGATCTTTTTATCTTCACAATTAGATCCTTGTGGATGATTATCGTTCAAATCAGAGTCCTTAATTGGATTCCTTATGTACCTTAATTCGAACACTTCGGTTCCTAATAATCGAAATCGAATTTTCTTTTTGAATCTTTCTATCTTTATAGTTGGATTCTTGATAACGTTTAAAGTACCAAATGAAATCCACGGAATGGATTCCTAGTGTGCTTTAAATGCATGTACGCAATTTACAAGACAAATTAACGAACAATTTTGTGGTTATATGATATGTGTTTATGTGTTCTCCTCTATGTTTTTGTGTGTTACGATTTTTCAAATCCTCATAGAATCTTTCATATCTTCATATGAGGGATTCATAGTAGGATATTCAAAAAGTACTACCTTAAATCCTTATGGGCTTCTACGTAGTAGTTAAGACCCTTGGGTTATATAGTACCATTCCATGATTCGATGAGAGACCCTTGAGTGGTCTAGTCTAAAAGATTGATGCACAATTTGGTTAGAGAACGAAATCTAGTGATGTAGCTGAACAGACTCCTTGATAGTCTATTTAGATCATTTATTGATTTAATTTAAAGGACTCTATGGCGGTCTAGTCACACTCATCACAGGTTCATTCATTTGGTTTTCCCCTACATATTATAAAATAGACTGTGTAAACTGTGCAAGGAATTGTCTGATTATGGACGCGTACATAATTATGAAATTTAGTGCACAGAAACCCAGTAAGGTTTATTATGTGTAAGAACCGATAGTGACAACAATAACAAAATGAGGACGATGTAATGGAGGTACGGTGGACGCACCAATGACGCTTCATATACTTGTATATAAGTATCCCTCTTACATTGCAATCATGATGTTATTAAAGGTTACTAGAAGTTCAGAACCCTAACCAATGTTGTTCGATCTTTTCAAACTTCATGTTTTCAAGCTCTCACAAGTTTCCTCTAAATAAATTTCGGGACGAAATTTCCTAAAGTAGGGGAGACTGTAACACCTGTGCCTTCACGACCATCAAACAAATACCGAACCAATGAAATATTATATTTCATACTTGGGATTTGTAAAAATATGTGTATCATTTGCACATATCAATTCTTGTTCAAATTCAAACTCTAAATCGCTTTCTGGAAGGTTATACGCGCATCGATGCGTAAATATAACCAGTTTAATGCAACAAACACTCCGGAATAGTGAAATAGGCTTAACATACCTTAAATAACCTTTACATAACTTAGAAATAAGTTTTGGAAGGTTTGGTGTGGTGAAATCAAAGTTTAATCGCTTACAGGGACTAAACTTGACAAACTGCGAAAGTATGCCAATTTGAACTGTAACAGACATTCCGGAACATGACCATAAGTTAAACATACCATAAATATCCTTTACATAGCTTAGAAATAAGCTTTGAGGTGTTCGGTGTGCTAAAATAAACTTTTTGGTCATTCAGGGACTAAAAGTGTCAAAAAGTGCACAAGTTTGCATTTTCGCGCATAACTTACGTTCTGAATACATCCGGACATCCAAAAATTTATGTAAGCATGACTATATTATATTTTAGTGTTCGCCATAAGAAAAATCCATTCGTTTCGTCATTTGGATCGTTTTTCGCGCTTGTGCGCATTCCGTCGTAATTAAGCGAACATCGCGTTCGTACGACCAAACGAACCAACATCCGGCATATTTTTGAGCATGTTTTGAGTTCCCTATACTTTAACTTCATTTTAGAGCCTTGAAATGAGGTTAACGGGGTTCAAACGCATCGAAAAAGGCCTTAAACACGTGCAGGGACCATTGCTGCCAATTTTGAAACTTTCTGATTCAGGGGGGGTGCTAGCGTAGCGCGAGGCCTATGGGGCTACCCGTCGCGCTACGCGACTGCCTATCTGATTAGATTCAATGTTTTAACAAGCGGGTCCCAGCTGTTCGATTCTCAACCACACATTCTCAATCGTCTAGTCAGCGGATAAGAACCTAATTTCAGCCACCATAAGGTTCCGACAAGTGTACGCCTTGGATCATGGCACGTTTTACAACAAACGATCTTAACGGTTACCCGAAAACTATATATACCCCATGCCTTTCATTGTTTTAAGGCACAAGAATTCTGATTTGAGAGCTCTAAGTTGAAACCATTGTTTCATACCTGAGTTCTTGGATCGGGATTAGCATTCGGGGACCCTTCGTAAGTATTCTTTCGTTCTTTTATTGTTTTTCGAGTCTGAAAGTTTGAAAGTCAAACTTTGTTTGACTTTCTACATTGACCAGTTATGGTCAATGCGAAGTTCGTTTGAACTTCGCAACGTGAGTGTAATCACGTTAGTCATAGTCCCTTGGGACTATGCCCACTGATTACCACGTTGTCTAGAGTCGTAGGGTAGGCGATCTAATAAATCGCCTATACCTTCGAACTCGACCCATTTGGTCGATCATTAGGATCCGACCAAATACATTAGGTGACCATAGTAGGTAGGGAATAACCTTCCGAGGTTATACCCTATGGTCACATCGTTTAAGTAGTTGTATGATAGGTAGTTTATATGCCTTAGGTAAATTACCAGAATACCCTTTTCATGTATAATTGGTAATTAAGCATATGTAACCTAAACCTTTGTCACATAACTGATTATGTAACATGTTTAGGCATATAACACTTGTCATAGGGCTAGTTAGGCGGTCCGAACGCGTTTCACGCGCACGACGCGTTAAAGTAGCATATGTTACCTTAATGGGTCGCGATGGGTCGAAAGCACTTAGGTTTGGTTTCATTGTAGTATGTAGGCCTTGTTAAACCATATCATATGAGTTCCAACACTCATTTGGTTTACCAAGCCTCATCCTATCCGATCTCCCGATTTAAGTCCGGTTTATTTATATAGTTTAGATTTGCCGACTGATTCCGTGCTCCCTCAAGCTTTGTTTGGTTGTTGTTCAAGACCTCCAAGCATTCTCAGGCGAGTACATTATTCCCCTCTTTTACTGTTTTCAACTGTTTTGGGGTGACTCGTATGTGCTAAATGTTTTATCAATGGTTTCGAGAACAATTACAATGTAGTTTCAAGAACAATAACAATTATTTCAAGAACGCTAACAATGATTTCAAGAACGAATACAATGATTTCAAAAACTAATAACAATTTCAAAAAGTGAACAAACTTGTTGGTTGTAGTTTACATGACCGATGACATTCATTAGCAATGATCAAGCCGACCAGTATTAGGTTATGGTACCATAGGATCTGACAAATCCCGTTATTTACTGCACCCATTGTTATGAGTGGGGGTTGTGGGTAACGACTGAATCTGTAATTATTAACTTATCCTTTGGTAAGGGTTTGTTAAGAACGAGAGCGAGTTGGAACGAGGAACGCGTCAAGAAGGTTTGAATGTTATTAGAGAATCGACCATAAAGTAGTTTCACAATTAAAATATTAACTTACCCTTTGGTAAGGGTTTGTTAAGAACAAGAACAAGTTTTAACATTTGGGTAAACATTTGTACATGATTGACATTTGATCATGTATTTTCCACAAAACATAACTTTGATTTAAACCAAGTTTTACTTCAATACTTTGTTTTTGTGCATATGGTTTAGTTGAGACATTTCACTTGCCATACATGGATATTTGACATAGACATTTGACATGGATATTTGACATAGACATTTGACATGGATATTTGACATAGACATTTGACATGGATATTTGACATAGACATTTTGACATGATTTACATCTTGACATGAATACTTTGACATATTATTCAATACATTTGACAATTGATTTAAACATAGACATTTTACATTGTTTGGTTTGGTTTGATTAAGTGATTAAGTAACGATGTGTGTGTAATATGATACAAGCATGGTGGATACGCCGCTGGTACTTCCTATATATAAGTGTTTGTATGGTATTACATATTGTAGCGTTATTTGAATCATTTCAGTTTGAGACATAGAACATTTTATACAAGTAACATACTTTTCACAAGACATTGATTTACAAACAACTTATCTTACACAAACTCATTTTACATGGTTATTCATTTAATCATGCATTATTCTCTTATTTATACTTATCATCCGAACTTATTATTTTTCAAATGATTTACAAAGACAAAGCAAATTACAAGGTTCATGACTAAACATTTTCTTAAACAGAAGTCATGAATCTTATTTTCACAAAACCTATGTACTCGCCAGCATTTCTTTGCTGACCTCGTTTTCACATATGTTTCAGGTATTATTGGATGATATCGATTGATAAGATGCATGCTCACATAGGACTGGTCAAGGCCTTAGTGACTCAATAACAATGATAGACTATGTTTAATTTGTGTATTTAGATTTCCAGACGATGTAATTATTTAATGATTAATAAAACAAAACACTTTTTGATATCCATGGTTATGAAACATTAATTCGGTTACAACACGCCTCGATGTTTCCGCCACGTTTTGTTGTTTTACGTGGTCGGGGTGTGACACAGGTTAGGCATTTTCCAACATAGATAGCAACATCGCTTTTAAGTCTCGGCCACCAATAGTAGTCCTTCAAGTCTTGATACATTTTGTCCGATCTTGGATGGATTGAGTATCTCGACTTATGAGCTTCATTAAGGATGACTTCTCGAATACCGCCATAGAGCGGAACCCAAATACTCCCCTTAAAGTATAAGGTTCCCTCTTTGATTGGCACCAAATTCTTCAGCATAACTCGGAGGTATTCAGCTTTACGATTCTCCATCTTAAGGGCTTCTTGTTGTGCGTCACGAATGCGTGTAGTGAGGTTCGTTTGAATAGTCATTTCCAATGCTCGAACCCTTAGGGCCTTAACCCTTTCCTTTCGACTTAACGCATCTGCTACAACGTTTGCCTTTCCAGGATGGTACTTAATCTCATAGTCATAATCGTTCAGCAGCTCGACCCATCGTCGCTGACGCATATTTAATTCCTTCTGATCAAATATGTGTTGTAGGCTTTTGTGATCTGTGAAGATTGTACATCGAGTACCATATAAATAATGTCGCCAGATCTTCAAGGCGAATACCATCGCGCCTAGCTCCAAGTCATGCGTGGTATAATTCCTTTCATGTACCTTCAACTGTCTTGAAGCGTAAGCGATGACCTTTTGGCGTTGCATGAGCACGCAACCCAAACCTTGACACGAAGCATCGCAGTATACCACGAAGTCTTCAGTGCCATCGGGTAGGGATAGTATTGGTGCATCGCATAGCTTATTTTTGAGCAGTTGAAAGGCTTCTTCCTGCTTATCACCCCAGTCGTACTTCTTGTCTTTCTGTGTAAGGGAAGTCAGCGGTTGAGCTATTTTGGAGAAATTCTCAATAAACCATCAGTAATAGCCCGCTAAGCCCAAAAATTGTCGAACTTCAGTCGGTGTTTTGGGGGCTTCCCAATTCTTTATTGCTTCAATCTTGGATGGGTCTACATGGATGCCCTTCTCATTCACAACGTGACCAAGAAACTGTACTTCACGAATCCAGAATTCGCATTTTGAGAACTTTGCATAAAGTTTCTATTTCTTCAGTAGTTCCAGAATGGTTCTGAGATGTTGCTCGTGCTCTTCTCTCGTTCGCGAGTAAATCAGGATATCATCGATAAATACAATCATGAATTTATCGAGATATGGTTTGCATACACGGTTCATCAGATCCATAAATACCGCTGGCGCATTCGTCAGTCCAAATGGCATCACAAGGAACTCGTAATGCCCATAGCATGTTCTGAATGCAGTCTTTGGTACGCTTTCCTCTTGGATTCTCAACTGATGGTATCCAGATCGAAGGTCGATCTTGGAATAGTAGCTTGATCCTTGCAACTGATCAAATAAGTCATCAATCCTCGGTAGTGGGTACCGATTCTTCAATACACATCCGCAGCGTTCCATCCTTCTTCTTCACGAACAATACTGGAGCTCCCCAAGGCGAGAAGCTTGGTCTTATGAATCCTTTATCCAACAACTCCTGGAGTTGTGTAGATAATGCTTGCATCTCGGATGGTGCAAGCCGATAGGGTGCCTTGGCTACAGGAGCGGCTCTTGGAACCAAGTCTATATGGAATTCGACTTATCGTTGCGGAGGTAGTCCTGGCAGTTCTTCAGGAAAAACATCAGGGAATTCCTTCACCACAAGAATGTCTTCAAGTTTCGGCTCCTCAGCCTTCTTATCTACAACGTGCGCCAGGAAAGCAACACATCCTTTCCTTAAGCACTTTTGTGCCTTCATACAACTGATGATTCGCAGAGGCGTGTCTTGTTTTTCTCCATGCACGATGAGAGTTTCATCATTCTCCAGAGGGATGGGAATGATTTTCTTGTGACAAATAACTTCAGCCTTGTTCTTGGACAGCCAGTCCATTCCGACCACTACATCGAAGCTACCCAATTGAATAGGTAAGAAGTCGATGCTAAATCTTTGCTCACCAAGTTCTAATGTGCAACCTCTAACAACTTCGCTCGATTCAACAAGTTTACCATTGGCTAGTTCTATGGAATAAGGAATATCTAATCTACTAGATTCTATTCCAAGCATATGTTTAAATTCCACAGACATGAAGCTATAATCGGCACCAGTGTCAAATAGTATGAATGCAAAGTGATTGTTAACGAGAAACGTACCGGTGACCACATTAGGGTCCTCACGTGCGTTCTTTGCTCCAATCACAAATTCCCGAGCCTAAGCATTGTTCCCCTTGGGCAATCTTTTATGAAATGATCCTTGCTTCCACAACCAAAGCATCCTTGGTTCTGCCCAGCTCCATTACCATTCTGGTTACCATTGCCATTTCCATTTCCATTTCCACCACCATTTCTATTACCAGCACCGTTGCGGTTTCCATTCCCTTTCCTTCCTTTTCCCCAACAGTCTTTTGTTTGGTGACCCAACCTACCACATTTGTCGCATCTTGGAATACGACAAACTCCTTCATGATGATACCTACATTTTTAGCATTTAGGCAGGGTGCCTTGGTATCCTTTGGCTACAGTATCATTTGTCGCTGCAAAGGTTCTCGCCTCCTTAGGTGGGTTAGTGTCACGCTTCTTGTTGTTGGAACCCTTGTTGTTAGGTGTTGCTTGATTCAGGTTTTCATGCTTCCTTTTCTTGTCACCAGACGACTCAGCATGCGTCTCGGTCTTCTCAGTTGGGTTCAATGACAACTTCTTCATACGGACAACATCTTCAGTAAGGCTGACAGCCAGAGTTACAGCCTCGGTGATTGTTGCAGGTTTGGCCGAAGTTACCATGCTGCGAAATTCTGAGGCCAGTCCCCAAATGTAGCGTTCAACACGCTTAAATTCGGGAGTCACCATATAGGGGATCACTCTTGACAAATCATGGAACCTTCGGGTATAACCAGTAATGTCAGCACCTTCCATGGTCAAGTGCCAGAACTCAGTCTCCAACCTTCGGAGTTCAGCACATGAGCAATACTTTTCTCTCATACGTTCCTTTAGTTCATCCCACGTCATGCCGTACGCAGCATCATCACCCAGAGTCTGGACTTGAAAATTCCACCAAGTCAAAGCTTCATCGACAAACAACCCAGTAGCAAAAGTGACTTGCTGATCTGCGGTACACTTACTCATACGGATAGTGGCGTCAGTCTTCTCCGTCCAGCGTACAAACGCCACTACACCTCCAGTGCCGTCGTAATTCAGCGGCTTGCAGTCGAGAAACTGCTTGAAAGTGCAGCCTTGAGCTGTGTTTCCTCCAGATGTGTCTCCCTGCCCATTACTTCTAGCATTGCTTGGTCCTCCACTTTGTTCGATGCGGTTTGCCTCGTATTGGGCGATAGCTGCGGAGATCCTTTCTTCTAGTAGGGCGTGTAGTTCTTCAGCAGTCCTTGGCAGAGGAGGATGAGGGGGTTGGTCAGAACCTTGATTGGTCACAGCTCTTCTAGGTGCCATGTTCTGTCGGAACATAACACAATAGGGTTAGACATTTGTTTGATATCATCATACGAGACAGTAGCTGTATATATACACAGGCATATACCACATAAGTGACATCAAACAATCTGCCAAATGTATAAATCAATTCATACAGCAACAAGCATGCATAATTAGATAAATACTGATGTGTCATAAGATATTCACCGATGTCTTTACACATATCAGGGCAACTTGTTACGTCATTGTTTGCAAAGTAAGCAAAATGCATAAGGGTTACATCTCCCAAATGTACAAGTTTAATATATGTAAACGACAAAATATCTTACTTCACATTGGCGGTTCTTGTCTTTATACCCTAAATTATTACTCCAAAAGAGTATTTAATAGGCTGGGGGAGGGGTGAGGGTGTTCGCGTTTGACCTTCTCTTGTATTTGAAGGAATCTCTTATGATACGTGACAAGACTTGCTGTGGTTTCTTTGCACTGAATTCCATAATTGTCACACCCCGACCACGTATAACATACAAAACGTGGCGGAAACATCGGGGAGTGTTGTAACAGAATTAATTGTTTCAAATCCATGGCAAACAAAGTTGTATTTTATTTATTAAACAAGAGTTACATTGTCTTAACACAGGAAATACAGAGTTTATAACATATTTAAACAAAGTCTATCATCGTTTTTAGTCTCTAAGGCACAGGTCCGCCCTAGTGTCATGATCGTCATCCTATGGAAAAGCACCTGAAAACACATGTGAAAATAGGTACTTCAGCATAAAAATGCCTGTGAGATACATAGGTTTTGTGAAAATAGGTTTCATGACTTATGTTTGAGAAAATGTTTAGTCATGAACCTTGTAATTTGCTTTGTTTTGTAAATCATTTGAAAAATGATAAGATCAGATGATATGTATAAATAAATGTCAGGTTAAATGAATAACCATGTAAAAATGTGTTTGTATAAGATAAGTTGTTTGTAAATCAATGTCTTGTGAAAAGTATGATATTTGTAATAAATGTTATATATATCTCAAACTGAAATGATTCAAATAACGCTACGATATGTAATACCATACAAACACTTATATATAGGAAGTACCAGCGGCGTATCCACCATGCTTGTATCATATTACACATGCCTCGTTACTTAAATCACTTAAACAAACCACCAATGTATAAAGTCTATGTTTAAACCAATAGTCAAAAGTCCTTGTATAAACCATATCAAATGTTTATAAGTCCAAAAGTAGTCAAGTAATGTGTAACAAATGTTATGTATGGTAAGTAAAATAAGACTACTTAAACCATAAGTAAAAATGTACAAAACAAAGTATTTTGAATATATCAAAAAGTTATGTTTTGCAAAGTGATGCATGATACATTGATACAAACATTTATGTGGTAAGTTAACGCATACATTCAAGCCTTGAGACAGTCGGATAACCCTTTCAGTCAAGGTTATCAAAAGAATTGTATTCGGATTCAGTCATTCCTTTCATCCAAACAAACCCGGGATGTCAGGAATGGGATTTGTCAAGTCCTATGGTACCACTACTTACTCCCGAGCGGCATAGCAAATGTTAATGAATGTTATAAAGACGCGTTTGTGCAAACCAAATGTCATAGCAGTTGTATACATGTCCTATGAAAACAATGTACTAAGTATGCTAAGTTAACATACAAAGCAGAAAAGTCTTGTAAATCAATGTGCTAGCATGCTATCAGTCAACATACATAGCAGAAATGTAATGTAATGTAAAA
>JARYGA010007288.1:0-41017 GCA_030545235.1 Helianthus tuberosus | reverse complement strand
AAAACCGACCCGCTAAAGTCGACTCGCATACAACAAATTCGTCGTTTAACTAAATAACCTTTACGAATAATTGGGTGATAATACTACATTTTATATACTCATGTAATTTAAATAATCTCAATTGGCAATACCTGAATTATTTATTTTATTAGTTAATCGTTGTCAAATATGTTATTTGGTCTATGTGAATTGACAGTAACTTAATATCAGGCATCTATTGTGATCTTGAGTTGCAGCTATAGCACACACAAGAACGACTAATTTCATCATTAAAATCAAACAACAGCCACAAGTGGGGAAGTACACAAAAATAAAGATCTTGGTTAGGGTTTTTGAGCCACATTTTTGCCCCATTCCACCCATGGATTACAATCTGAAAGTGTTAGCCTCATTATGTGACACAACTCTTGAAACTGATTTGGGATTAGTAAATCGACCATTATGATGTCTATTCTTGGTGTCGCTGAGGCATCTTGAAACAAGAAACCGGATACAATTATGAGTCTGAGTCGCGTAGTTTTTTTGAAATATTTAGATATATATTCCGAATTGAATCGCGAATAAGTTAATACTGTACATGTTTAATTCATTTTGACCCGCTGCAACGCGGCGGGCAAAAATACTAGTTTATCAATATAACCAACATTTTATTGTATAACAAAATAGAACACTAACATTTTTTTGAAATTAAACGTGAGTCAAGAGGTGTTAATTGTTTAACAAAATAAGGGTTAATAAGTAAGAAGTTTTTAAAATAATTTATAATAAAGCACTTTAAAAGTGGGTTGGATATTAATTATTAGGGTGAGAGGGGCACTCCTCTAAGAGGGGAGTGACCTCTCTTACCAGAGCCAATCAGCACGCGCCACGTCAACTCCCCACTTAACTTCCCCCCACACCCTCAATTTGATGGCGGCACTCCTCTCTTGGGGGACTTGTTTTTTTATTCAAAAAGAAAAAAAAAGGAAAATAATTTGATTGGTTGAAAAGCTGGTGGGCCACCCTCTCCCTCTCTCCCTTCATGCGGTAACCTCTCACCGAAATCCATCCCCTCCATGCGGTGAAACTTGATGGCGGCAACTCCTCCCCGCGCGGTAACCACTCCCCGCATGAAGTCCCCGCAAAGCGCCCCCACACCTTTATAATTTTAAATAATTGATGATAAAACACTTTAAAAGTGGGTTGGATATTAACTATTATGAGAAAGATATTACAATCTTTTGCAATGATTATCAAATACATCTATTATTTTGTTGTATTTTGCAACCAAACAATTTCTATTATTCAACTCCTATAATACACGACTATATAACTTAATTATATAATATAATAATAAAATCTAGCGTTATTTGGGACATATAAAATTATAATAACATCTACCATTGTTGGATGTTAAGAAAAGAAACAACACTCTTAGACCGGTGAGTGTGGGCGTTTTGGCCCTTTAACGTCGGGTGCTCTATGCTGGGTTGTCGTATTAATTGGCGTTGCCCGCTTGACGTGACAATATTCCTTGGCGTGGGGTGCTGGCCTGGGGTGACGAGTCTGGCAATGGTTGGTTGGGTGTTGATGACCGTTTGGCTAGGTGCCACATGACACCCCAACGCCGGCCTGGCCACCCCCTTCCACACCCCACTTTTTTTGGTGTGGACTGGTGCAAACCACACCAGCCACGTGTCGAGCAATGCCCCCAACCCAAAATCCCTCCACACCCCATAGTCTTAGACTATCCCCAATGTAAGCTGCTAAATACACTTATTTTTGCATCCGGTCAACCGCCACATCATATTTTTATAAATGCACCAAAACACTTATTTTCTCTTCAACCATACAAACACCCTTTTCAATACTTACATTTCCACATATTACAATTCTTTCTAACTAGGTCTATACTTCTGTGCGCGTTGCGTACGGGACCATAATTACCAATTTGGTGCCGACTTTTGCCGTTTTTGGTATCGGTTCGCTACCGTTTTTTACCTTCGTATACCAGTACTGTAACCGGTATTTTCGGTATCAGTACCGATTTGGTAACGGTTGACACCGAGCTCATCCCTACCTCTGAAACTAAAAAAAAATCATTAAAAGTTGAAAAAAATCAACAAAAAAAAACGTTGTACGATAGCATTATCCGTACGGTACCCGTGATCAGGGATGAGCAAATGGTACCGGGTAGCAGCACCGAATTTCCCGAACTAAAAGATTTTCAATATCAACTCGGTACCGACTTTTGGTGTTTTCTGTACATGCTGGTGCCGGTTTTTACCTTCATGTACCGATACCGAACAGGATCGTACCGGTATTTTCGATACCAGTACCGGTTCGATACCGGTTAACACCAAGCTTATCCCAACCTGTGATACTAAAAAAATCATTAAATTAAAGTTAAAAAGTAAAGAAAAGTATTATTATTATTATAATATTAAAATAATAAAAATATTAAAAAAATTATATATATTATTATAATATTAAAATTACTATTTGTACCAATACCAAACAGAACTGTACCAGTATTTTTGATACCAGTACCGGTTAATACCAAGATTATCCTAACCTGTGATACTAAAAAATCATTAAATTAAAGTAAAAAAGTAAAAAAAAAAGGATTATTAATATTATATTATTAAAATAATAAAAGTACTAAAATAACTATATATATTATTATAATATATTACTAGCCTAAGACCCCGCGAGCTTCGCGGGTGGCTAAACACCAACTAAACACATAAAATAATTTAAACATACAAGCATTAAAGTGTGATTTGTTAAGCCTCATATTTTGAGAGATTTGAGCACGTCCCAATAGTACATCTACACAATTATATAACTTAAAATTGCTGAAATAATCCTTTGAAATAAATAAACGTTCAAGTAACGAAATCCATTCCTCTACCCACGGGTACGTAATGTATCAAACGAAGTTAGAAAACCAACGCACTATTTTTACAGTCCAATTAAACAAACAATACAAATACCGTCCGGCTACCGTCAGGCTATTGCACACGTCCCAACGTATCTAAAAGGTAAAATAAAACACACTATTTTTACGGCCATTAATATTATATGTAAATGACTTGCTTTAATCAAATCTATTATAAAGTCAAAAGAAGAATGTTTCCGTAGTCGAAAGAAGATAATTGAACTCTACATGTTTGGTATAGTTTACATATTGGTTTTTGTATGCTTATGGTGGGTTATATTTACTTATTTTGAAAGGGCCTTTTTATTTATGTTTGTAGAGTTGTTTAGACTAATTGAAGTGGAAAGGTTTAGTTGTGGTTTCAGTGTATTGGCTATCGTTTACATACATGACCTTGTTTGTTTAAGGCACATTATTTTTGAGTTGTTTTTTCACTTTTTGTGGGTAGGTGGAGGTGCTTTAACATCAGTCATCAATGATCTTATTTTAGTTAGGATGTGTTTTTCTAGTATCTTTTGGTGGTTAAATTTACAAACTTTTTTTTAAAGCATTTTTAAACACATCGACCTGAAACTTGTTTTGACCTGGACCCGTTTTAACCCGAAATAAAACAACCATTTTTAGCGCATTAACTGCATAAATTAAATGTCTACCAAACTTTTTTTTAAACAATTTTTCTCATCTGCAACCATTAAATAGAATTAATTTATCCCAATCAGCAAAATATCAAGCCCAAATCAGCGTTTGAAAACATAAAAACAAAAACCTCAAGAGTGTTTGAATCTGTTTTTGCCTGTTCAAGGTGATGATGGATCAAATGAGGTTAACTTATAAAAAAATCACTTCATCTCCACCTTCTTAGTCTCCTCCAATTCCTTTTTATCATTTGAAGATTGTTCGACGATGTAAGTAATTACTTAGCACTTTAGCATACTTTTTCAAGCCATTGACTCACTGCTTGGCAAACCACAACTACCACTAAACATGTTGGGAATAAATAGTTTAAGAACCCGCGAGCTTCGCGGGTTGGTAAAAGAAATTTTCTTCACTAATACCGCTGACATTAAATATTATGATTTTATACACGGTAAAAGACAACCGAATAGATAAGATTACGACGACAAATTGAAATACGTGAATTTTTCCCACTTGACCTGCTATAGATATGATGATGCCAGTTAACATCAACTCGTGTAAAATAATTGAAAATCTAAAGTTTTTGCACATACTGTGCTAAGTACCATTGCCGATAACTCATGTTGATTCAGCAGCATTTTAAGAAACTGAATTCACACTCTCCATCATCTTCTGTAGTGTAAAGATTCAACCGCCATACCCTTTTAAAGGTTCGACATATTCCCACATTTAAGGCTTCACGTCTTTGTCCTTGCATATCTATAAAATCACCCAAAATCATTTAAAAATATTTGAAATGAAAAAAATAATATGCATAGTCAGTAAGAGACTAACTCGCATCCGTCGAATGTTGTAAGAGACCAGCGTCAGCGCTGATTATTAGCGATTGGTGTCCGACATTTACATGCTTCTTTCGTTCTTTTTGCAACTTGGGTGCCTCTAAAAACTTAAGAATACGCGTTAGCGCCACCCTTGCTTCTATAAACATGGCTGCAGTATCAGCAATAAGACGAATTAAGCTAAAGGGTCAATACGGTCTTTTCAAAAAGCATCAATTTGGTATGGGTCAAAGTAGGTTCCAAAAAAATAGGCAGCGACCGCATTGACAAAAGTGATGACTTGTAGGTGGTGGCATTGGAATACATGAATACAAACAAAATAAATATTAATATCATAAACATATTAATACTGAATTCATACGGATTTGTTGATGCATCGTTTAACACCTAGCATTACAAATGGAAAAATGGAAACACTCAAGAGCACCGAACCGGCGTAGCCTCCTTAAAAAAGACCCGCATGGCATCCAAATGCCTCCTTATACCTGTGAGCTTCATCGACTATCACATACCTGATTCATAAGTGATAAGTTTAGTATTAGGCCATATTTAGAAAAGGGAAAAAGACAAAGAAAGTTCTAGCCAATCTGTATAAAGATATTATTTGTAGAATTGTATAACACCAGCATGCATTAGAATAACCACATACCCTTTGTCCACATCATGATAGCCATGTCTTTTACAGCCTTAAGTTACGCACCAGAACGCATTAAAAGTAATTCCACAACCGATTGGAGAAGTTCTTTTCCGAATTTACACTCACGTTGATGCCTTAATTAGGCTACTAATTTCCATCATAGCACAAAAAGCAGCACAAGTTGGAAGATTTTATGGCACTTACAATGAGCAAAAAAAGTGACAATAATAATATTATAGTAAATAAACTTAACAGAGTAATAAAATAAAACAAAAAAATAGCATATACAAAGTTATTTGGTTTAAAGAGCTCAAAGTAGACTTCTCTCACTTCAATGGTAAGCAACTTACGTATATGCTCACATAGCCTTAGCAACTGCATTCCCTATGGATAAATAAATAGAAAGCTAGAATTTACCGGAGACATCGTGGACAACCCGGTCATACGCCAAACATCTTGAGATCAATCGGCAATCGGATCTATTGGACTTCAAATCTGAAGCGCCAGAATCGCAGCTCAAAGAACACCACAAAAAGCCTCAAATATTTTAATTATATAAATGTTAAACTACTAACGCAAATATTAGAGTACACTGAATAATTGAAATACATGAATGGAAAAAAATCACAGATCATTAAAGATTTCTTCAACTGACCTGGACTGGCTCTTTTCAACCCGACCATCTTGCCACCTCCATATTCTATCTTCTTCAACCTATGTTGAGTGTGAAAATAAAGGTTTTTTTTGACTAAAAAACACCTTGGTCACTGAATCAACAAAGATAACACTTTTGGCCGATGTAGCTGGAATCAGGGGAGAGAACCAGTTTAGATATAAATGTAAACTCAACTATATTCGTAAAGTTTCCAAGATCATTAGGTATCGGGCCCGCCTAAATTACTGTTGTAAAGTTCTCTGCAGAAAAATGTCAAGAAACATAATATTAATCCTAAAAGCTGTTTTTCAAGTTATGCGTTGTATTAACAGTTTTTCATTTATTTATTTTCACTGATGCGTCACAAATGTGATAATTTTATTCAAGAACCAAATTATGCGTTGTATTAAAAGAAACCTCATTAGAAATGATTTAAATTGGATAATAATAATAACCTTACTTGAAATGATTTAATAGAGATGATAAGCACTTTCCATTCATGAGGTAACTTTATTTATTTATTTATCATAAAAATCTTTCTAAATCTTCACACTAACTGTCATCATATATTAAGAAAAAAGTTTAAGAACCGCGAACTTCGCAGGTTGGTAAAAGAATATATCTTCATTATCAATTGATATAAATATTATGATTTTATACACGTTAAAACACAAAGGAATATATTAGAGTACAAACGTCCCATTACTTACGTAAATATCATCAGTTTACATATTTTGTAAAACCTTCCACTCTCGATCAACTTCCCACTCTTAGTCGCCTTATACTTCAACCTGAAAGAATTTGGTCAAACATGACGCCATCTACTCAAATAGAATCAACATACCTGGGACAACAGATATAGTGTTGCCTATCGTATATTATGCTCGTCACACACGAAATTTAACTACAACTAATATAGGTAAATTAAATAGTGTACCGACCTGTCTAACTGTGATTGATGGTGGTTGACTGTTGTAAGCAAGTTTATCCATGACCCGACCTGAACCATCACTAAGCACCATAATTGACTTTGTTTAATACGCCAGTTCCCAATGGCCTGTTCAATCACCGACAGCTACCATAAATTTCTAATAGAAGGTATATCAAAATATGCATGCTAAATAAAGTAAAATTATAATAATATTTCTCAATACATAACTATTAGCATAAGAAGTACAATAAATTTCTATTGACATAAATATGATAGCATGCAGTTGGATTAATGAAGTTTTCCTTATACATACATGTGAACAAAACGCTGGGATTTCCATCTTATGCCACTTCGAAACTTGATTGGTCAAACTTCTCCGGCTCGGTAAAATACTAAGGTGAATCAATGTTTCTAAATAGTAGCAAAACCTTCAATCCTTTTGAAATTAGGCACCCTGCAAGATTCATTTTGAAACGATTTTAAAAAAATTGAATCTTATAATAAATTAAATTTATAAAACTAATTTTAAGAAAGGAATATAAAACAAACCTGAAAATGGTTGCAATCCTGTGTTATATATTGATGCGTGTCGAGACTTATGGGAGTTTTGGTCGGTACTCTGATAAAGAAAAATCAGAAAGTATTAACGGGTCATCTTATTTAAGGTCTTACAGTAGTTTTGTTCGATATTCTAATAAAGAATAGTCAGAAAGCAGGAATCGATCCTTTTTTGTAATATTTTACCAAGTAGGTTTGAGAAAGATGGGTTAAGACGATCAAATTCAAGTGTATCAGCAAATACTAAAAAAACAGTTTTAGTTAATCATTACTATATTTTGAAGCATCTCGGGCAATTTTATGTAGGTATGCCGAATGGTCTTCAAACTGTTCCTTACTTGGATGATAGACCAGGCACTTCGGCATCTTATCTGTCCAATCAAGATTCAGCTGTGTCAAACTTCTTAACATTTTGCTTTGATATTGCATCTCGCCCGTATACAACACCACCAGATTGTGTTAGTGCATTCGTATTGCCGAACAATTCCACACCACAAGATAAAGAACCTCTTAAAGCATTTCCACTGCTCCTAGTCATCAGGTTCATCACCTTTGCACTTTCATTTAACTTGCCTGTTTTAAGTCGTTGAAGTCATTTTATGCTTCAAAAGTTAGAGCTTTGCCTTTCTAGTGAAGCAAATCACTCCTCCCCCTCCCCCTCCCCCTGGAATAAATACTTTAAACAATTTAATATTATCAAGTATAAAACACCAGCAACATTAAAATCATACAGATATAGAAAATCTAGGTACATAATTTAAAATTTATAAATCACATGAGTACATGACATAAAAAGTCAAAGTGATGACCAATATACTTTTTACATTCTTCTTAATTCTCCAAAAAATAGACATAAGTTGAAAAAAGTTAAAGTGCAAAACATAGTTATTCACATAAAAGTTAGACAACGATAACGATTACAGTGCACTGTGCACATGTTTACTTCTAAGAGTGTTGACTTGAGTTGCGTTATCTAGAATAGGTTACAGGTTGGTAGGTAAAAATAGCTTAAACATGTCAAAGGTCGTCCAAAGACTTTCTATTAGGGATGAGCAAATGGTACCGAAAACAACTTAAACATGTCAAAGGTCGTCCAGAGACTTTTTATTAGGGATGAGCAAATGGTACCGGTTCGGAACCGGTACCGAATTTCCCGAACCGACTCGATTTTTGGTACCAATTCAATACCGACATTTAGTGTTTTCAGTACCGGTCCGGTACCAGTAGTTACCTTCATATAGGTGTCAGTACCGGTACCAAATTTCTCGAACCGACTCAATTTTCAGTACCAATTCGATGCCGGCATTTAGTCTTTCTGGTACCACTATTTACCTTCAAAGGCCGATCCGTACCAGGTATTATTTTTTGGGATTTTTGGTACCGGTTCGTACTAAGCTCATCCCTAGTCCAACGTGTATTTTAATTGCAAATAAACTTCTAAGTCGTTTAATTCAAAGTTTTATAATATTACTGATTTTATTGGTGATACAGATTTATTAAGTAAAACTAACAAATTACTAATTTATTAAAAACAAACAGATAAAATACAGTTTTGGCTGGCCTGATAAGACCGTGTGAGCTAGAATACACTTAAGTTTTATAGTAGTTGCTGAATGCATATCTAGAAAGCAAGAAACCTCTTCTGCATTCTCAAATAAAATATAAGTTGGGAGTTGATCAGGTACTCCTGCACATTATATTTTTTAAAATTAGTTAACATATAATATATTCAAAACACAACATATTAAATAACTAAACCAAGCAACAGTACACACCAAGAGAGATTCAAAATCTTGCACCAAGATCAACTTCTCCAAAAGATATATTTTTATTCGAGAAGCTGTTGTAGAAATATATATAATAAAAATGATGTATAAGAAAACATTTCTTGATTAAATGATTAATAATCAAAGTTATACACTTACGTAATTTAAGAGTCATGTTAATGACTTACTTCCATCGAAGTCAAAGTCAACTATTACCGGGAACGAAATATGCAGGCTTGTGAGCCATATCTCCCACAACTGCAGTTTCAAGCATATCTCCCTTCAAATTTTCAAAATAAATAAAAATCTTTACTACAAAAACCAATATATGATAATTAAAAATAACCAGAATCTTACTTTCTTAATAAGTTCTAACAAATCCATTGCGTAAGCTACACCCACGATGTTATCAACTCGCTGCTCAAACACTGGCACCATGTGAGTGCAAATCAAATTATTATTTTTTAAATAAATCCATAATCAGAATTATTTTCTTTAAAATATTTTTTTTCAATAATTACCTAGAATATTGATGAGTTACCCATAAGTGGTGGAAATCAACTAACGTTGCAGTCGAATCAACTGCAACTACATCCACAAGTGGCGTCATAACCTCCTTCACATGGGTGTCTTTTATTTCCAACACATTCTCAATCATATCCTGCATAAATATGTAACGCGTTATGCATATACTCTGTAAACACATAAACCCTTGAACCCAAAATAATAATAATAATAATAATGATGATGATGATGATGATGATGATGATGATGATGATGATGATGATGATGACGACGATGATGACGATGATGATGATGATGATAATAATAATAATAATAATAAACCCAACATAAACCCTTAACCTTACTTAATTCAATTTAGTTCTATTCAATCCAAACACTATTCAAAACTATTCACATAAACCCTAACCTTAATTAACTCAACTTAATTCAATTCAATTCAATCCAAACAGTTTTCAAGACCATTTCTGTTATAAAACACATAACCATCTGTTTATTACCAGATTTGAGATTTAGGATTTTCTGAAAATCACCATTGATCAGAAAGAATTGAAATCCCATGGCTTTGACTATCTAACATTCTCATCAACAAAACCTCTTCACAATAAAAACCCTAAAAAATTGAATCAGTAGATTTACAAAACGAATATATCAGAATAGGGATTTTCGTACAACAAATTAGATAAATCGTAGAACACATATAGAAATCACATATAAGACATACCAAAAACGACTCATTAAAAAATTCCATGGATAGAAGACACAAGATTACCGATTATTAAGAAACAATCGACAAAATTACCTTACATAGTGTTGATCAAAAGAAGAATCGCCAAATCGTTGAAACAAAAAGCCAAAGACTAATGGATTGAAAGCAAAAACCCTAAATATGAATAATAAATTGATTAAACATACATTAAAGCTTAAAGATTAGAAGAAAACATACCTTTTGCTGGTTGCTTTAGACTGAGATATAGGTTGTAATGGAACAGAGAGAGATACAGCGATGGAACTGGCAGAGATGTATGAAATTGAAATTAGGGTTTAAGGATTGATTGAAGAGAGAGGACGTATTATTATGAGAGCGTGTTTGAGTGTTTGAGAAGCCGCGTGAATCAAGGAAAATAAGAGAAAGAGTTTGGCGCTCAAGAGGAATTCTTTGGCTTAAGAGGGTGTCCACATCATCAAAATGATTGGCTAAGAATAACCCAAGTGGCCTAAGAGAATTCATTTAGTATAATAGATAGATTAACAAGATTTTGGCTAAATTAATTAGATTATTATAAATAATAATAATTTACAAATAAAACAACACAACTTGCAACAAAGCAATGCATGAAACACCATCTTAACATATAGTACAATACTTTAATGCTAAACCATAATACAAATTAATAGTATATAAATATATTGTATTTAATACTCAAATTCTTTCTATAATTAATCCATTTTCCATTTTTGTATTCTTAAAATTGTAAATAATTTAAATGAATATAAATAGACATAATTAAAATTAAACTTAAAATAATCAATACTAAAAACAAAAAATTGCATAAATTGGAAATAAAAAACTACATAATTGCAAACAACAACAATTAAAAGAAAATTAAGTTTTTCCCATTTATTAATATTACCTTTAGAAATATCCAAAAGAAAATTAGAATGTGAAACCAGGAGTAGTGGCCAATGGGGTGGTGGTCCATTGACAAAAACAAAATCTTTAAAACACCTAGGTTGGAAAGGGGAATGTCTTAGATTCAAGTATTACAGACAGACGACATGGGATTAAAGAAATTAGTCGTTAAAAAAAGAAACCAAGAGTGGTGGCTTACATTTGAAACAAAAAGAGAAAAATAATTAATATGGAGACCCACCTTTCCTTCAAGTGCAACGCCCGTCACTATGTACACCTCTTCTTTGCCACATAGGCTAAATACACCGACAAATGTATTGCATTGGAGATGGTCTTAGTATCTCTTTTCAACGATGTCCACTTAGGACAATTTTTAATATTTACTTGTTTGGAAACTGTTATAACATTTGCATTGAGTTTCTAGGACGAGCGAGACGGATAAGGTAGCATCCTAGAGAGGATGAAGGGTTCTGAAGTATGGGGTTTGGTTTCGGTACAAATCATATTTATTCTACAAACCGTAAGAACAGATTCTAGCACTTAAAAAGTTAAATTAGCACATACTAAAACATACATAAAAGTAGCACTTTTGAATTGTATTTGCACATGAAAATTAATCATGATAATTGATTTTAGCACATATGTGAAATGATATCACCACTTTTCTTTATCAGCACATTGAAAACAAAAGGAAGATCCAAATAAAGAATTACTTGCTTGTTAGCATAATTATAAGAATTTCAAAATAATTGATATTATCTAAGTTATCATTTTACCATTTTTCTATAATTGGTTGGATGACACATGACACTTTTTAAATGGTTCTTACAGTTTGTATACGAAATGTGGTTTGTATTTGATTCTACTCCCTGAAGTATGTTTATACTCTTCCAAGGATGTACTAGTGTTATGTAATTTTTTTATGGGAAAATTACCAAAATGTTAGTTGACCAAGAGTGTTTTCAAATTTGTCACCCTCCTGCGTCCTTGGAAGGACTACTCAGCCTCGGAAGCGTCCGTATGTTTTGTTGAAGCGTCCATGTCCTAGAAGCTGACACGTGTCCAACATGTTTATGCGTCCTTGAAGCACGGGATGCGTCCTTGAAGCACGGGATGCGTCCTTAGAGCGAAACCCAATAAAAAATGGACACGTGGCCACGAGATGCGTCCTTCAAGCACGGGATGCGTCCTTGGAGCACGGGATGAGTCGGGCAAGTTTCTAATGCGTCTTTCTCTCTCTTCTCTTTCTCTCTCCTCTCTCTTCTCTCTCTCCTCTCTCTCTCTTCTCTTAAAAGATTTGGGAAACGGGGACCTATTATAATTACTTGTGGGGTTTTAATGGTAACGTTTATTTCAGCACAAAAACGTTTCTTCAATTATTTTAATAATAAAACAGATGTGGTAACAAGTTAATAAAATTTTCACCAAAAAGAATTGCTCCATAGCTCATACTGATAGTCTTATTCCTAGTGATCACTAGATCTTCCTCTATTTTCAACTGATAATTCTGTCGTTCTTGTTTTACTTGTGTCGAACATCATATCATCAGAATTTTCGCCAGATGAACCATTCTCGTATATATCAGATTGCCCTAATTAATGGTGGAAAACAATCTTAAAAGAGAGAAAGAGAAGAGAGAGAGAGGAGAGAGAAAGAGAAGGGAGAGAGGGGAGAGAGTTGTTGCAGTTCGAGAAGAGAGAGAGAGGAGAGAGAAAGAGAAGAGAGAGAGAGGGGAGAGAGAGAAGAGAGAGGAGAGAGAAAGAGGCGCATTAGAATTAGAAGGGGGATGCGTCTGGGCCCACATGCAAAACGTCACGTGTCAGATTTTTATTGAGTGTTTAAAGGATCTGCATACGGACGCTTCCGAGGCTGAGTAGTCCTTCCAAGGACGCAGGAGGGTGACAAATTTGAAAACACTCCTGGTCAACCAACATTTTAGTAATTTTCCCTTTTTTTATCCTTAAATGTTAAATACATGAATTTGGTTTTACGAAGAAACAAATACCAGAACAGATATATTGGTTTCAACCGGATCTCATCTAATTGTACTTGGTTTGAAATATTACTTGAATCTTGGATTTCTTAGATCATCAACAATAATGTAGCATCACTTTTCTTGCCCACTCACAATCTCTCCTCTCTCCTTAAAAACAACCCTCACTCTCCTCTCTCCTCCCTTCAAATTATTCACCAAAAACTAATGTATTTTCTCTCTTTTTAAAAACAAGGTTACCCAATAACAAACAATCAAAAATTGCCACATCACCTAAAAACACAATAAAAATGCCGTTATTGGGCATGCTCTTATGATGTTTAAGAAACAAACACCGTTAGTCTTGCCACAGGAAAGGAGTTCTCCCTGTGACCACTCTTCGATCTTGGAATAAGTATCGTCTTCTTGAGAGTGAACAAAGATGCAAAATAGATATGTATGTAATTAGGGTTTGTGAGAGAGCATGATCTACATTACCTTTGTGTCAGAGTATTTATGGAGAGAGAATTAGAGTTAACGTCGTCACCAAGTAATCTAGGGCCCATTAGGGTTTTCCCGTAAGGATAGCGACATCTCCTTTTCTCATGGTGAGAGGCACCCTTCCTTTTATCTTATTGGCCACGTAGGCATAAGAGCATTTGTGGTTAACCACATCTCGGGTTAACCGAGTCAAATAGAAATACTCGGGTATTATGGAATTAATCCAGGTCCTATATCTTCGATATATGACTTTATTTCATGCTAAAACAAAATTATATGTATTTACCAAATCATAATTTTTCATTACCAAGAAAGATGAAATTGCGAAAAAAAAAGGAACAACAATTTAATCAAATAATTATATTAACAAAACTATTCTAATTGAAATTCAAAGAACTTAAAAATAAAACGGTGAAGGATTATGGTACATGTGAATGTTTTTGTGGCACCGTCTGTTATTTATTTATTTGAACCATCACTTGTTATTTATATATTTCAACCATCACTTATGGATACAAAATTACAAACTAATCTATTTAGTATTTCACACAACTTGCTATACATTCCTATGAACTACCTTGTTATTTATATATTTCAACCATCACTAATCTATTTAGTATTTCACACAACTTAATATACATGTCTTTTGACTTCTTTAAGATTCATGGCTTATGACTACCTTTCCTGTGGCTCACAGCAAACCTGTTGACTAAAGCAAGTGCATTACTAGTGACTTGTGAAGCATAAACCATCCTCTTAGTCACAATTGTAGGAATCCGTTCGTGCAAAATTAAATAAAACTTTATTAACTTGACTAACTGAAACAATTACAGAATGAAACAAACAAAATACAATTACAACTGAAAAGAATAGACAAACAAGAACAAAAATCCGAACAGAAAAACTGTTCTTTGGCTGAGGATCGTGTTAGACACGGGTCCCTTAAAACAAATTTCGTGTCTCCCAGGAGAACACGTTTGTTTCCAGGATACAACAGCCGCAAGCAGTTGCACTGCCGGTCTTGACTCCAACCCGAAGGTGTACCTTGAACTCTTGAAGAAGATGAAGAATTTCAGTAGAGAGAGATTGTAGAGAAGTAAGTTTTTCCAGTGTGTTTGATTCTGCAGCTCCATCCTCTATTTATACTGCACGTGAATGTCGAAACTGAAAAACGAATTTAATGGGAGAATTAAACTGCATTAAACGTCTTCAATGCACTTTAATTCGTCATTAAATTCTCAGTCAAACGCATTAACTACGTCAGTTTCGAATGCTGAAACGTAACTGCACTGCATTAACTGCTGCTGGAAGCTTGGCTCGCGCAGGTCTGCACCCCTCGCGCGCGGTGCGTCCACTTGGCTCACTGCCATGCGCGCTTGCGCCATACTCACTCAGGTCCATGCGCGCCTGCGCCACGTCACCTGTGAGCCTCTACGAGCACGCCACACAGTCGCGCCGTTTTGGCTCACTTTGGTGCGCCGCGCACGTCACATCAGGCCCATGCACCATGCGCCTCCATGCCATGTGTACTCGCGCGTGGACTGCCACGTCACGCGCCTCGAACCTTCACACCACTTGGTCCTTGCAGCCTCTGTGATCCACCACGCGCACGTGGTCAAAAATACAAAGGCGGCTCTCGGCGATGCGAGTGTGCGAAGTGCAAAGTGCGCCATCAAAGCGCCACATTGCGCCTCATCGCCCACGCCACGCGCGCGCGCATGTGCGAGTGCGAGTTAGGGTGCTCTGCACCCTTCGCGAGTACACTAGTGAGTGCTTCCATGAAACAATAAGGATGGAGAGTTCCTACTTAAATACCCCTTTAAGTTCCATCTCTCATCCGATGTGGGACAAGGTGCCACTTTCCCACTTTTTCAGCATTCAAGTTTCAAACACCAAATTTTGAGCATTGATATCTCATTCATCTTAGCTCCGTTTTGGACGTGGTTTAGTTCGTTGCGAAGTCCTTCCGACATAGAACACAAACCCACAAATAAATATATAAAACCCGCTCATTTTATTATATTTATTTCTAGTCCAAAATAGGAAAAAACCATTTTCCTATATTTGTGAAAAATGCTATTTTCACAAAATTTCCAACAACAACATCCTTCACATGACCATCCACACCAAACCCCCCACTACATATGTTCTGATTAGTAAGAGCAGAACTAACCCAAGTTTCCACGTTGCTCATGTGCAACTCGAAATCTTGACCCGCGGTCCGACGTCCCATCCGCTCCAGCTCCTGAACCGACTGGCTTAGACTCACCACACTATTGGTCATGGTGCTGATACAGTCTTTCACAGCTTGGTATTCTATACGTTTTAATCCAGAAACTCGGGCCAGTTTAGAAACAAAGGACGCGGCTAACTTGGCATCATTTAGGCTAACTATAACGGCCGCTTGGGCTAGATGATGATCGCTACCCTTTATAGAACCAGCGTAACTTGAGAGACAACGGACACAAAGAGACGGGTGCAGGGTGGTTTTACATGAGGCTCGGATGAAGTCGATGGGTGCGGTGGTGGTGTACCCAGTGGCGGACCCAGGATTTTTGGACAATGGGGTCCAAAAAAAAAACACAAAAAAACAAAGAAACAGGTATCGAACCAATGACCTTTTGTGTGTTTTCAATGGGTTTTACCACTGCACTAGGCTCACTTTAATTGTTATGGGGTCCAACTAAATTATTTTATGGGGTCCATAGACAATTTTATATACCGTTTCTACTACTTTTTAAAAAAAGATTGGGGTCCGGGGACCCCGTTCCTCGTAACGTAGGTCCGCCCCTGGGTGCACCGGATGGTGGCTACAAGAACTAGCAAGTAAAACCCAATTTTTTTCATATGTGAAGTTTGTTTTTGCAAGTTTATGATTACGAGAGTTGATGGAAGGGGTGACATTGGATGAGAATAGTTGTGAGCCTTATATATAGTGACACTAATTATTGAAGTATGAATTATATAAATTAGGAATAATGGATTTTAATAATCTCAACTATTGTTCATTGGCCGGCAACGGTCCCAACTTCAAAAATTCCCACTGGCGGTCCCATCTTTTCGCATATTGGCCTTCAATGGACCCTGACTAACAGAACACTAACGCCGTTAGTCTCTAGTCGCCGGAAAAACATTTTTTGCTGGAAAACTCCATTTTGACCGGAAAACTCAACATTTTGCGTCTCAAACCTCTTTGTAACCTTATTACGCACCTTTATGAACCTTTTCTAGTAAATTGCCCCAATTATTAAGGTCGTCGAAAAAACTCCTTTTTCGCCGGAAAACTCAACTTTTTAGCTGGAAAACTCAAAATCTTCATCCTAAACCTGTTTGAAGCCATAGATCGGATCTTTAGGAACCTTTTTCAGACCAAAAACGTTTTTCCTTCGACCGGAGACTAACAACGTTAGAGTTCTGTTAGTTATGGTCCATTGAATGCCAATATGTGAAAAGATGGGACCGCCAGTGGGAATTTTTAAAGTTAGAACCGTTGCTGGCTAACGGACAATAGTTGATTATTAAAATCCATTATTCCTATAAATTATTCAAGTTTCAATAAGTGAATCAAGTTTGTCTCAATACAAACCTTAATATTGGTAAGAACTATAAGAACCAACCACAAATAGACATGTGTCCTTCATTTAAAAAAATTAGACAAGGGTATTTTAGACTTTATCATTCTATTTTTTGTATTTAATTAATTCTAAATTTTAATTATCCCTACATTCATGCACTATTTCAAATCATATTTGAAAATTTCCAGAAATCTTCATCTACGCGGGCAATGAACAAAAAGAATAATACGTAACTTCCCATCTCACTTTCCCATTATCTGCGTGGTGTTCATCTCCTTGTTTTGATAAGTAAATTTGATGGATTCAAACATAGGAAGTTCAGTGGAAGGATCATCAGCCATGGAAGTTACCCCAGGTTGTTATTTAATCTGCATGTTATAAAAATTACGTTTATTCATGTGCTGATATAGCCGCCGGTTCAATTTCGTAGATCCGTTTCTGTTGTGTTTGTTGGTTAGTTCCATTAATTTTTATCCAAAACCATTTGTGCTATATTAACGTGCTGATACGAATCTCAATTTGTACGACATTGTTTTTTTGTGTTATATGTTTTTTTACAGCAATACAAAGTTCTGGGTTTACGAATACTCAATTTGCTGGTTTCATATTTTGTTTGCATGTGCTGACTTAATGTGCTGATACGAATCGCCAAACGCACGTTTCAAATTTTGTTTTCTTTTGCTATGTTAATGTGCTGATACGAATCGCCAAACGCTCGTTTCAAATTTTGTTTCATGTGCTATGTTAATGTGCTGATACGAATCGCAATGTGCTATTATCATATCTAAAGTTTTTGGTTTACGCTGAATAAAAATGTTTGAAAAAATTTGTTTTTTCTTTCCAGCAATACAAAATGTGCTATCATTAGATACAAAGTGCTATTATCATGTCTAAAGTTTTTGTTTCATTTGACCAGTAGAACAGTCAGCACCCGTGAACAATATCAGCACCATCTCCGTGAACAAGAACAGTCAGCACCATCCCCGTGAACAAGAACAGTCAGCACCATCTCCGTGAACAAGAACAGTCAGCACCATCAACAGCCGCCGTGAACAGTCAGCACCCGTGAACAATATCACACATCTCCGGCAGCACATTAGGGATATTCAGCACCATCAACAGCCGCCGTGAACAGTCAGCACCATCAACATCCGCCGTGAACATCTCCGGCAACGATATTCAGCACCCTTTCAACACCCGCCGGCCGTGAACATCTCCCTCAACAACAGCCAGCACCCTTCAACTTCGCCCGCCAAAAAACCCCTATAAATTAGAAAAAAAGAAGATGAACAGTTGGAGATAAATGCTTACCAGATTCAAGCTTTTCTCGATCTTATGGTTCTTCACAAATCGCACCTCTTCTAGTCGATCAGCACACTCTTCGTATCCTTTTTCTTTCTCGGTCGATCAGAGCACAATGTTTGAGAGTTTTTTGATTGAATAAATTGTGTTGGATAGAAGTTGATTTCTTTTTATATTTAATTAGCACAGATATCGATGGAGGAATTAAGAAGGAAGAGTCCTACTTCTAGTAGGATACGGACGTAAAAAGGGGAACAATCTGATAGTTCGGAGATTTGGTGGGGTCCACAAATAGCACATTTACTTTATTACCCCTGGTTGCATAATAATCTCTTTTAATTCAAAGGTTTTTAATTGTAATCAACACAAACCGTTGATCTAGAATTTGGATGGTTCAGATCTTTTCTTATGGTTCTCACAATATGTGCTGTTTGTACAGGATCTCAACCCTGTAGATGGGTAACACTAATTAATAATTTACAACCACCACATGATGCTTCCTAAATTTAAGGAAGAATAATATCCACTTAAGTACGCTGTTTTGTAGGTTACTACAATACCACGAAAGAGCAAGATAAGCACAACTATGAAATGATATTAAAAAAACAGTCCTGAAAAAGAGACGATAAGAGTAAATCACCACAAAATTTTATATTAATATAAGAGTAAATTACAAAATCTGTGCATAGGATATATATAGCTTTGGAATAACGGCTCTTTTTGTTAAGAATTTATTTTTTGGTTTAAAAAAAAATTAAACTAATATATGACCAATGATTGTGCTTTCTAATCTGCATTTACATGAATTTTAACAAAATAAATAAATAACAGTTAGTAACCTAGTGATATCAATGTGTATAGGAAAGATTAGTGGTGCACAAATCGGGTTTTTTTTTAAAAACCGGTTCCGGGTATGGAACCGGGTTCGGGAGGATCGGGTTTTACAAAATCGGGTTTTTTTTAAACCGGGTCGGGTCCGGGTTTTCTACCAAAAATGTATACCCTATATACCCGGGTTCGGGTAGGGTTCGGGTCGGGTTTTATAAAACCCGGGTATTATAATACCCTATTTCCGGGTTCAGGTCCGGTTCGGGTATTCATCGGGTAGTGTTCGGGTATGCATTGGTTTGGGAAAAAACCCGCACCGGGTATTAAAAAAACCCGACCTGGTATTAATGCTTCTTTATATGTTTTAGTGGATGGTGTCTATTGAAATTTTAATGCCATTTCTAAATGTAAATTTGATGGTGCTAGATCGAAGGAATAGTCCTGATTTGAATCCTTTTGGATTACATAAACAATAATATATTTTATTTGCTATGTTATGTTTTAACCAAGCTCCATCAATTTTTCATTTTTTTGTATTAGACAAACACCAATGGATCTTTCCAGCAAATAGAGGAGAATAATGACCAAATAATTCAAATATCATTAGAAACCTAATAATTAAACAAGATTACATCAAAGTGCATACATAATTTTGTTAAATCATAAGAACTAGAAGTCTTAATGCTTGAAAACATAGATAAAATAACATAGATAAAAAAACATAGATAGGACTAGAAGTCAAAGTGCTATATAACCGAGTATAAAAAAACCCAGTTCCGGGTATTTATAAAACCCGGTTCCGGGTTCGGGTTTTAGATCAAATATGACTACCCGGTCCCTACCCTATGGGTAGGGTCGGGTTCGGGTTCGGGTATAGAAAACCCGGTTTTTATAATACCCGGTTCCGGGTTTTTTTTCCGGGTCCGGGTCCGGGTCCGGGTTCAGGTTTTTTGTGCACCACTAGGAAAGATGTACTAATGCATGTCTATGTTACGGTGCTTGTTTTGTTTGTGCGTAACCTGTTAGTTCCTTCACTTGGGTTCTTTTCTTTAAAAGCAACCCCAATCACTTTGAAGTTGAAGCCCATGTACAATCTCCACTTAGCCCATTATTCCAACTTTTTTGTTTCCTTCTCGGTCCATAGCAAGTCTAATTAATCCATTTGACACCCAATTGGGCAATTGCAACACGTGAATACTGAATACCACAAGTCCAGAACTCATTTTATTAAATAGTTCACGTATATTTATTTTCTTTCCATGTAGCATTTAGAAAATATCTTATATGTAATCACACCATAACCTTGACTTTTCAATTTACGGAAGTTTATATTATTTATATAGGGATAACTTTGTAGAAATGTAACGAAGTTTAACAACTGTTTCAGTAGTTATGTCACTGAAACTTATTTTGTTTCTCTAAAGTCACTAAAGTTTTGTTTGTTGTTCTTATCCTATGTGATTATCAGGTTAGCAGGTTATAAATGATGATGTGTCAGGTTTCTTTTAATTTTCTATTTTTTTTAATCTTTAATATGATTTAGAAGATATAAATAATACATTTTTCAATTAAAAATATAACAAATCATCATAAATCCATACTTATCTTCTCACAAATTCAGTTTTAATTTTGTTCATCCCACCCATCGACTCACTTGGTCTACTCAAACCAATAAATCCATACACCACTTCTCCACTACACTTTGGCTTTCCATCACAATTCTCTCAAATATCAATCAGATCTCACAAATAGTCCATCGGCTTTCAATCACAATTCTCACAAATATCAATCAGATCTTACAAATTCAGTCCATCGGAATTTATTTGTTGAGATACTCTTCAACATTGCACAACAAATCTAATAATTCATTATGGAAGTGTGAAGATTGAATATGAAGATTAGCTCTTACAGTGGTGATACAACGGTGTAATCGAAATCGAAGAGCAACTTCATCTTCCGGTGATACTGCCCTCGTCTCTGACAATGCCGTTGCTACCATTTATTATTTTTGTTGGTCATGGTGTTTGCGTCCTTACCTTGTTCTTCATAGGCTAATGGTCGGCACAAAAGAGGGGCAGATTGATCATCGAAGAATATTAGATTGAATGATAATGATACAGATAATATCTACTATTAAAAGAAAAAAAAGTAAGAGAAAAAAAAAGTAACCTGGTGACCTGGTTATTACGCACCATTAAAACACTAAATTAAAGTTTAGTTATTTTAGAGACACAAAAAAAGTTTGGATGACTTAATTGAAACACTTGGCAAACTTGATTACATTTATGTGACATTTTCCCATTTATATAACGTTAATTGGTAAGATTTTTAGGTATTGAGGGTTACTCCTTTGGCTTTGTAGGTTTACTTGCTTTAGGCTGGTTGTTATTTTTGTTGGTTTTATTGTAACATTTAGGTCGGTGGAGGCTTTAAAAGGCTCAGCTCTCACCGCCCAATTTCTTATTTGCTATCTCTCTCTCTCCCTCTCTCTTCTTCTTCTTCTTCTTCTTCTTCTTCTTCTTCTTCTTCTTCTTCTTTTGGCGTACCTCTCTGGCGAATCTCCAGCGACTTTAGGTAAGTTTTTGGTTTGGTTTGTTGTTGTAGGTTGGATGATTGTCGTTTATAGTTGTTTTCGTGTTTATACAATTATGTACTATTGTTGTTTGTCGTGTTTGCGTCTACTTCTATGTAGTGCTGTTGTTGTTGTATTCTTATCCGGCGACGTTTATTTTCCGATAATTTTTTATAGGCAATTCATAGTTTTCGGTTGTCGATTGCTTTTGGCGGATTGGTTTTTTGGTTGTGGGTTGGTTTTGAAGATTGGTTTCTAACGATGGTTGTACATGTTGTTGTTGGTTTTTATCATACACTTATAGTGTTTTTTGTTGAATGCGTGTGTTTGAAGGTTGTCGGATGTTTGTGTATTCAATGTTGTTTGGTGGGTCTTGATGATTGTGTAGTTGTCGGAGACTGATTACACATTTGGTTTTGGTTTATGATGCTATGCTGAGACGATTGTTGTTGAATATCTGTGTGTTCATGGTTGTTCAGTCGGTCACGATGACTGTTTAATTGTCCAAGACTATTTACACTTTAAATTTGGGTGTATCAGGTTATGCTTCGACGATTGTTGTTATGTGTTTGTGTATTGAGGGGTATTTAGTGCGGTTGGGTCTATGGTTATGCTGAGACAATTGCTGTTGGATGTTTCTGGGTGGATGGTTATTTGATTGTTGAAGATGATTTTGCCGCCCTGCTATATTGTTTAGACTTTGTCTTGTTGGATGAACATTACAGAATCAAACCGTGCCACATATTTACTTTGATTACACCTCATTTGTTGTGGATTAAGATCACTTATTTTACTGACATTTGGAATTCATCTAGATTCCCTGCATATACAAAAACCAAATGGGGGAATAGTGCCAGGCAGCTGCCTGGCACTCCCCTATTGAACCAACACGTTTAATGTTTTATATTCGTTTTAAAATTACGTTTTAGCCCCCAGCTAAAAAAAATTACGCTTTTTGTCCCCATCTCAAAATTACGATCTTGCCCTCAATTCAAAATTACGACTTTGCCTGGCACTCTCCCATTGGACCAACCAGTTTATTATTTTATATCCATTCTAAAATCACGTTTTTGTCCCTTTTTAAAATTACGGTTCTGCCCCCAGCTCAAAATAAAATTACTCCTTTGTCCCTAGCTCAAAATTACGATTTTTCCCTCCATTCAAAATAAAATTGTGGTTTTGCCCTCAGCTCAGAATTACCTTTTCGCCCCCAGTTCAAAATAAAATTTTGTTTTTGCCCCCACTTAAAAATTACGATTTTGCCCTCTGTTCAAAAATGTGATTTTTCTCTGTTTAAAAATTGTGATTTCGCCCTCAATTCAAAATTATGTTTTTCCCTAAGTTCAAAATAAAATTATGTTTTTGCCCCCAACTCAAAATTACGATTTTGCCCTCGGTTCAAAATAAAATTGTGCTTTTGCCTCAGGCTTAAAATTATGATTGTGCCCTTAGTTCAAATTATATTACGTTGTTATCCCAAGTTAAAAATTACGAATTTTCCCCTGTGAAAATACAATTTTGCCCTAGGTTCAAATTTACAGTACTGCCATTACTTTAACTTTTGCCAAATTACGATTTTACCCCAGTCAAAAAATACAACTTTCTCTTAGTTAAAAATTACAATATTGCCATTGTTTTAGTTTTTTTTTATCAAAACTATAAAAGTGTTTTGTTTTAATTGGTTGACTCGATTTAATTGTTTTTCGTGTCAATGAGCTGATTAACACTCGCTAATTATTCGGCCATCGCCCGCAACGCGGGCGGGGCATCAACTAGTTGTTGTTGAAAGGGTAGTCGGCTCACTAAAAAATAATATAAACTAGTGGAATTCCCCCGCGCTACGCTGCGGGAATTCGTTCAGTATCGATTTGGTTCGTTACACCATCGTCCTCGCTATTACAATCGAAAAAGAAAACAAAATATAAGGGCTTGATATGCCCAAAAGGAGTTAAGTGTTTTACATCGATGGAAAACCATAATAACAATTATCGGTATTGCTTCTGATTATTTCAATATCGATGTCGGTACCGATGTTGTTCACGTGGAATCAGCGCGGTTCATCACGATACCGTACGATACCTACATTTCTATAGCTTACGATACAAAAAAAAAACTCTATTTTGAATACCAATTTTGATTGAAAACCGTAAAAACAATTACTCGTACCAGTTTCGATCATTTCAATACCGATACTGGTTCCGATGTTGTTCGATTGGAATCGGCTCGGTTCATCACAGTACCATACGGTACCTTGACGTGTATAGTTTACGATGCAACAAAAACACTCTATTTTGAATACAAGACTCTACTGAAATGTCAAGAAAAAAAAAGTAAACAAAATTGCGTATTCAGATTTATAAAAAAAAAGTTAGCAAATACATGTTATTAGAGAAAAATCAAAGTAAATAAAAATTAAATCGAATAAAAGCGTATATAGCTGATACAGATACCGGTTCGAATAAGACCAATAATGGTACCAATGTTTGGTTGGAATCAGATCAATTAATCACGACATCGGTATGGTATCAGCACTCATTATAACTTATAACTAAAAAACACTCTTAACACTTATTTACTTTTATGCTATTTTAACTTTATGGGTTAGTTTAATTCATTTAAATAAATCTCATTACGACAAATATGTATGTTTTAATTAGATACATCAAGACATTAACCAATTTAAGGGAATTAATTGAAACAACAATAGTAATTAATATTATTTTAAATAATCAAATAATATAAAAAATTGAATTTAAGTGAATTCACTATTCATCATAGCTTTAAATTCATATATAATAATAATAATAATAATAATAATAATAATAATAACTAGGTTGTTTCCCCGCGCGTTGCGGCGATACGTTATCGCGGGTCTTTAATCAGCATCGGTTAGGTTTGTTATACATGCACTCGATATATAAATCAACACATATTTTACATCGACCGAAAACGAAAAAAAACGAACACCGGTACCGACAACGATGCTGTCCGAACGGTATCGATCAGTTCAGATCGTCACGGTACTGGTACTGGTAATGATATTCGTTTATAATCGTAAACAGAGTTGTATAGATAAAAAATATCGAAACGGGAACCATAAAAATGAATACAGGTACATGTACGAATGTTGTTCGGTAGGATACGCCAGTTTATCGAAAGCAAAAACAATAAAAATAAATACCGCTACCGATATCGATGTTGTTCGGTCGGTTTCGGTTTAGTTAACTATGGTAGCGGCACAAAACTCATTACCAAACTGAAACCATACAAATGAGTACATGTACAGGTACCGATAGTGTTCTGTACGATGTGGTAGCGATACGATGTCAATTTATCTAAAAACAAAAACAATATATATAAATACTGGTTTATCGAAAGCAAAAACAATATATATAAATATTGGTACCAATAGATATATTATTCGGTCCATTTCAGTTCTTTTTTGGTACGATAGCGGCACAATATCCGTTTCAATAAAATTTATATTGCAACGTTGAAAAAATAACAATCGGTTTTGGTTTAGTACGATAGTGGCACATTATCTGTTTTCAATAAATTTATACTGCAGTGTTAAAAAATAAACATAGAACGCAAGTTGTCAGAAAAATAATAAAAATATATGATAAATAAAATATTTTTAAAAAAATTAAAAGAATTGTTTAAAAATTGAAAATCACTATTCATGACAACTTTGTTTTAATATGTATAATATAATAATAATAATAATAATAATAATAATAATAATATATAATGTATAACGGGCATATTGGTTGACAAGTTTCTAGTTTACTTGGGCGTGAAGGGAACCGATCAGTATAGCATATATACGTATAGCTTCCGGTTCTAGATCTGGTAAAAAAAAAGAATAAAAAGAAATTTGAATTCTTTTGTGTAAACTAAGGCAAGAGAATCTGTAGATACCAGTGACGCCAAAGTACGGTGGTGATGTAAATAGATATGTACGGTAGTCGGTCAGTGGAGGTGAAGCAAGAAAGCCTTTGAGATTTACTCGTATCAAAGTGGTGTCCACCGAACAACAAAGTGTTTGAAATTCTAATCTAGCAATAGAACACCACCAACTAAACTAACCAGGTGAATACATTTAACTGTTTTACAAATTTTGAAATGTTTTACATTTTGAAAATAGCATGAGTTGTGTTAAATATATTTTTGCATATGGTATTCTATGGATAGCATTCAGACCATAAGTGCACATATAGTTTGATCAAACTGTAGACGTGTAACAAACCGTAAAACCGGGCATGAAGTTCGGTAGGAGAAATACGAAAAACCGAGCACGAAGTTCGGTAGTAAAACGGGCGGGGAGCTCGCTGAATGTGTAGATTACTAGTATGTTTTAAATAGTTTTAATACTACTTATGCTAAAAATGGTTTAGTGTCTGTTAAATGTATTCACCGGCTTTTCGCTGACGTATTATTTTCAAAACGTTTTCAGGTAATCATATTTAGCAAGGGTATATGCTGAAGGGATTATGGCACCTTAGGCACGATAAAACCTTGTGGCAAGAATTTTGTACAACTGTCAGAAGACAAAAAAATGATCTAAAAGTTTGCTTTTTACAAAGAAATGTTTTGTATGAACAAGGGGTATTTAAATCCCTGTTTATGAAAGAATATTTTATTCAACTGACGAGTTGTTTTTATAAAAGAAAGAAAAATAAACAAAAATAAATACAAACGTTTTTCCGCTGCGTATTTATCGAAACAGGTACCATCCGATTGGTCGCACGCCCGGGGTGTAAAAAATCCGGGGTGTTACAGGTACTTTGGTAATTTTATTGATAAAAGTAAGGGCATTTAAGTCTTTCACCTAAAAAAATCTAAAACTTGTTTATTTCTCTCCGACCACTCTTTCAACTAGCTGCCACCATCCACAACGATCCACCACCACCTAGCACTACAACTACCACTACCACTACCATCGCCACAACCAGCAAACCATTTGAACCCACTTCCAAACTACCATCCACAACCATCTGCCGACCATCACCTGTGTGAACCACCATTAAATTGAACCCATCACCATCCACAACCATTTGCTAACCACCACCTGCGTAGACCCACCACTAAATCGAAACCCACAGATAGTGGTACTAGCCGGCTAAAAGCATTCACATCCTACCCATCAAATTCTGTGAGAAGAGGTTTTCATATTATAAAATGTATAAAAAGTGGTTGTGAGTGAAGGAGAGAGAAAATGTTACTGTTCATATGTATATTTGAGGGGACACTGTTCACCCTTTATAATTTTTTAATATATTTTGAAAGTGGTTCTGAGTGAAAGTGAGAGAATAGATGATAATAAAGGTATAAAAATATATTATTTAATTGAAAGAAGAAAGAAAAGATAATTGTTTTTGGTGTAATTATAAAGTAAAAAAATGATGGATAGAAGTGAATGCTCTAAGACCACCTGTAGTCGGCCGTGATCCGGCGTCCCCCCCGCCCCCCCGCCCCCAAAACGCCCTCCCCCCATCCCCTCCGGCGTGTTTTCGCAAAAGACCCCCCCTTGGCGTTTTTTGAATAACGCTAAAATGGGATTATATGAAGGTTTTTGGCCAATAGCAATTTTTGAAGGTTTTTTTTTATTTAATAATATATATACCCTCTTTAAACATAATGCCCCATAACCCACATCCCCACTACACTCCTTTTAACATAATGCCCATTGGCTGACTGGACCGTCACATAGCGCAAAACGCCCTAGGGTGGGGGCATTATCTTCCTTTTCCACTACACATGATCTAACAAAAAAACCCAACCCTAATTTGAATAAAAGACAAACATAACCCCAAATTGGAACCCACCAAAAATAACATAACCCTAAATTGGAACCCACCAAAAGTAGAACCCTCCTTTTGAAAAAGAAAAAAAATGACCCCAAATCAGAGCCAACTAAAAGTGGAAACCCTCCTTTCGTATCACTATTGACCTATTTTAGCAGTCACTCTCCCATTTCCAGCCCCCCATTATTATACAATCTTCCGTCCCCCCAAAATCAGTGTGAAAATGTCTGACAACATTCCGTTCGAACTCCAAGCGGAAATCATCAAAAGAGTTGTTCCTGTCAAATCATTGATTCAGTTCAGATCAGTTTCAAAGCAATGGAAGTCTCTAATCGATAGCTCTCAATTCATCACTCATCACACCCTCAACCAGTCTCTTAAATCCATTCGGAAGTCTGTCGGTATAGTGTTGCCGTCAGAAATCGATGTTGTTGGTTCTGGTGTTTGTCCTAGAACTTGTGACCCCAAGATCGTCACGATTACACGTGTTAACAACGGTCTGTCAGAAATCGATCTGAAGGCGGAGGTTTTTGCGTTAAGCTCAGGGGATTGGCGTAATGTATCAATGAATCTGCGTAGGTCTCTTAAATCAGTGGATTTTTCAAATAATCAGGTGGTTATAGATGGGGCTATTCATTGGATTACTTATGATTCTCGTTATCGGATCATTTCGTTTGGTTTGACAAATGAAGAATTTGACGCCCCGCTTGCGGTCTGCTCATATAATGTAATATATGTGTGGGCGCTCGGGGGGGCAAAAGCAAAAGTGCACTAATTTTTAACGTTATTTTACTAATTTCGTGAAAATAACGTTAAAAAGAGGGGATCGTTAATCAGGCATCATGTGGTGGCGTTGATAGCCGAAAGACAAGGGGGTACATGCACCAATTGGCGTTTGTCTCAATTGCTGAGTGTTATGTGCCTTATGTCCAAGGCTTGATGCAAAACCACAATCGAGCCGGGGGTCTCATTGGAAGCAGCCTCTCTATTCCTACGGGGTAGAGGTAAGGCTGTCTACATCCCACCCTCCTCAGACCCTACCTTAGCTTTGCTATAGGTGGGATATACTGAGTACGATGATGATGATGATGATGACAAATGAAGAATTTGGAGAGGTAGATCTTCCGGATAGTTTATCACACTCTAGAGATCGAGATCTGTCCATCTCCGAGCTTAAAGGTTCTCTTGCTGTGCTTAATCACCATGACGGTATGCTCGTGTGTAAGGTATGGATGATGACGAAAAATGGCGATCCAAAACCTCGCTTTACAAAACTGTTCACAATGGATTTTAAGAGAACAATTTATACAGTGTATTATGGAATACTTGGATTTAAGAAGATTGGTCAACTGATAGCGGAGCACGTATGTAGGCATCATGCTGGTTTAGCTGAAACACAACTTGAAGTTTACAAATCTTTCTCAGAAGAGGGCAATGATTTTGGGATAGATGCAGCTTATAACTCGGTGTTCTTGATGACCTTCTACACAGAATCACTACTTCTGCTTAATCACTCTGACTCTATCGTTCAATGATGATGGATGCATGTTCAGATCTCAAACATCCTCGTTATGGATCTCGTGTTTTCTATGTAATAATTTTCTAGTTAGGATCTAGTATATCATGATAGGTCTCATGTGTTTGTGTGTGTGTCTCTAAATATGTACCGACAGACGTACTGTTGTACTTGGTTATGCCCACCTATGTGTTTGCGTATAAACGTGCCGTTGTACTTGGTTATGTCCACCCATGTGTGTGTAGAGGTGCATGAATCCGGTTTTTGTTAGGCTAGAGGGTACGGTGATGGTCCATCCTTGGAGGACCATCCGCCACGTAGGCGCCACGTCATATTCCTCTCAAGGATGGCCCATCCCCTAAAAGTAGAGGGTATGGGAGGATGGTCTTAGTCATAGTCCTCCCCACCACTTTTATGTTTTTTTTTATTTTTTTTAATCTTCTAATTTTTTTTTAACATTTAACAAATAAACTAACAAAATATTTTCATTAATATTAAAAAACATTACATAAACTTAAAAAAATAAATTTAAAAAAAACATAAACTTAAAATAAAACATAAACTTAAATCCTAATATATTAAAATAAGCTACTAGTCTTCGTCTTCCATGTCGTGGTCAGGTTCGTTTTGAGCGTTGTTCCAAATGTACTCCACCAAGTCCGCTTGTAGGTTATGATGTGTGTACTCGTTACGTAGAGCGAACATGTTCAAATCTTGTTGTTCCCCACTAATTGGAACAGAATTTCCAGTAGACGCGTTTTCATCGTACTCGCATATCGCTCTACCTTCGTCTTCAATGACCATGTTATGAAGGATGATACAAGCGTACATAATGTTTCGTAACCGCTTTGGTGTAGCCGAATGTGCTGGATGTTCAATGATTTGCCATTTTTTTTTTGTAGAACACCAAAAGCCCATTCAATATCTTTTCTCGCACCCTCTTGATACTTCGCAAACTTTTTTCTTTTTCGTCCGTCAGGTACGGAATAGTTTTAACAATTGTCGAGTACGTTGGGTATATCCCATCGGCTAGGTAGTAACCTCGCCTGTATTCCACCCCCGAAACCGTAAACCTTGTGTCTGGACCTGTACCCGCCACAACATCCTCAAATATCTGTGACTGGTATATGATGTTAAGGTCATTGAGCGAACCAGGTAGTACCAGCGATTTTATGGCTCTGATACCAATCTGTCACACCAAAAAATCATGAAATTTCACCATGTTATCAAACTAGGTGAAAGCATCCCTACTTTTCCTAATTCCCAAAAGTTATGGCTCTGATACCAATCTGTCACACCCCAACCAATGGCGGAAACATCGGGATGAGACGAAGTGTGAAGATTGCTCGAGACATCATAACGCTATTTGTGACAATATTTAATAAACCGATTTCATTTCATAAGTAAACGGTCAACAATACAAGAAATTCAAATAACAATAAGTTCGAAAGAAATACATAACAACATAATCAAAATTGATACAACATTGAAACTTAAACGTCTATATGTGTATCTAGGCATCATTGCTACTTCATTTTATAGCATCATCATCATCAACCTGTAACATGTTTAAAATACAATTCAATGCAAAAGCAAAGGCGAGTATACAAGTTTGGTACGTACATAGCATAAGATAAGTTTTTAAACAATTCCCTTATAGCAAGCATGTGATTCAAGATAAACAATAAATTTGGCATGTGTCTAACATATCAACCCAAATGAGACGCAAGATGCTCATGACATAACCACAAGTCTACGGGCGGGTCGTCAATCCTATAGCGCTACATATGTCACGGTTAGGCTCGTACGAAGTTAATGATAAGTTCAACACATAAAGTTTCACCCAAGTTTAAGGTATCAAGCAATCACGTATACAAGCATGTTATAGGAATGTTCATATGTTTAAGCAAAATGTTCATGTATAAGTTTTTGATAAGTAAACATGTTACACCCCAAAAGTGGTAAAAGTAAAAGAGGGGAATACAAGTATACTCACGGTTTCTCAAAGTTGTTCCTTTGGTAATCCCATGAAGAGTTGGAGAATTGAAAGTTGGAACACCGTGGTCACCCTATATGGGGTAAACGGAGGTGTGATAATCTGTTGGAAACAATCCTAGAGAAGATCCAAGCTTTGTAGCAGAAGATTTGATGAAGAAATGATGAAGAAAAGTGAGTATGAACTCACTTGTATACTAAGAAAAATTCTGCACTTGTTCTTGAAAATGCAGAATTTTAGAGTGGATTTTGATGGTTTAGAAGTGTTTGGCAAGTGAAATGAGGGCTAGAGAGGTTGTATTTATAGATGAGGGTGGTAGGTGGTGTTTGAAATGAGTTAAAATGGCTGCAAGTTAGTCAACAATTGAGAAAATTCTGCAAATTTACGTTCAAGAGAAGTTGCTGAATGAATAGTGCCTGCAGGGCACTGTTCACACTATTCACCCGTTTTTTTTTTTTTTTTTTTGAATACTATGGATTAAAACAAGCACTTTTTATAAAAGGGACCTATGCTAAAACAATTTCTAAAAATTATTAAAAACCTTTTGTAAAGTTTTACGCTAAAAATTATTAGAAAAATATCTTTGTATAGTTTTTCGGTTTCTTATAAAAATCTTGTGTTTATCCATTAACAATGTGATAAAAAAAATGTATTACCATTATGATTAACGCCTCGAAAAGTAAAATACAAATATGAAAATACGAGGCGTTACAATCTCCCCTACTTTAGGAAATTTCGTCCCGAAATTTATTCAAGAGAAAGGCCTCGGAGAAAAATTATTTTGGCTAAAAGATAGGTTCATAAAAGAATTCGTATAGGGAACAAGATTAATGATGGATAATGAAGGTACAAGAGCGAACGATTGATCTAACAAACGAATGTGAATAATATGAATGATATGTGGATTTGGTATTATATGAACACGAGTATTGAGGATGTGGCTACATCACGGATAATCGGATGTTGTGCGCTTAGCAATGCGTTTGTGAATTTGTTGAAGTCTGTATCGGGTCTAAATAGGTCTGTAAAACACCAAATTTCTCATGGCACGTTTTACGAAAGTTTGATAACATGGTGAAAACACTTATATACAGGAAGTACCAGCGGCGTATCCACCATGTTTTGACCATGTTATGTCCGTTTCGTATTCGGTGTCGTGTTACGTTCCGTGTCTTACCATACACAGTAGTACCTACTATGGTTTTCATGCATCTACCAATATAATCCCGTATGCATCCAAGATTAATTTGGTATGTGCATGATCCGCATAGTTTGTACTAGTAGTGTACGGATCAGGGTATACATAATTTAAAAAAAATAAGAATGTGTACGTATAAAAATTTAGTATATAAGCAAGTCCATGCTTAAGTATGTATAGGACTCACGTAAGCAAATCCCTCGGATTCCACTCGCGTACGAGTACGAATGTATGTACGAGCATAAGTATAAGTTTAAGTATCAATATGCACGTAAGTATGGGTATCGACATAAAACGTACGAGTAGTATGAGTATACGTATAAGCATGAAACGCATGAGTATAAGTATGAATACGATTATAAGTATAAGCATAAAATGTATTGTTATGAGTATGAGCATGAGTGTTAGTACGAATACTAATGATTGCGTATATAGTATTAATTGAAACATGACAAATTTAAGCATGTAAAACAATCATGAAATTTCGAGTGTGAAAAAAAAAACGAAGTATAATGATAGTATGTGTGAATTTGTCACGATATTTGACTGCACGAGTTGAAATGTGTATGATGATGTATGTAAAATAGTTGGTAGGGTAATGTAATGATTTTATTCCTAACAATTTTATTTCTAAAATGAGTACAATAAACATGACAAATCATACCCTTATCATCAAACAAATAAAATACAATGGTAAAACAACGAAAATCTCCAAGAATAAATATGAACCAATTTCTTCTGATGGAAGGCTAAAAATCAAGTAGTGCAGTATCACGATCAGTACCCCAGCAAACACAAGAGCCGGATGAATCATCCTTAATATTATTTTCAAAAACTTGAAAAAAATGAGAAGGGAGAGTGTTTTGTTATGAAAAAAATGATATTTGTTGATTGGGTATTTATAGGGGGAAAATATAGCCGTTTGGCAACGGCTATATAACCGTTATATATATATATATATATATATATATATATATATGTATGTATATATATATGTATATTTGACAAAATGACTAAAGATTTAAGTATAATACTAAATCGTATGGTAAAACGTTTAAGATATGTTTAAGAATCTCATGTAAATGAGTTAAGTGAAAATAGGTTGTAGGATAGAAAGTACGCTTGATAAAACAATGTATTTTGAAATCGTATACGTATGTATTTTGAATAATGATAAATAATTTAGGTATAAAACATGATCGAGTTTGCATAATGAGATATTTAGAAGAGACGTTTTGGTAACGATCACCTAGGTAAGAGAATCACCCCTAACTCGTTGGTGAGGTCGTTTTAAGAAAAAGGGGAGTGGAGTTAATCGTCAAGGTAAAGAAATCACTCATACCTCGATGATATATCCCCACTCGTCGTTACAAGGAATACAAATTTAAATTATAGGAGACCATGCATATGTATAAATGTATGAAAAGGATGTAATGTGTTGTGTGTGTGTGTGAGGAGAAAATACCGAAAGTAGATTCGTATTTGAAAGATTGCATCGTATAAAATAAATAATATAACGCATGTTCGATTAAAAATTGGGATGGTTCCAAAACGAAACGTTGACTAACCAAAGTGGTCGAAAAGTCTTTCGAATTTGAGGAGCATGCTTTGGCCTAATAGGTGAAATACTCTCGCCGACAAGTCGGTTAACGGTATTTACCCTTCCGGTTACTACATGTCCCCAAATCAATCGAAATTTCGAGACTTGGCGGGTTTTATGAAAAATTCAAGGAGTGGAACTAGTCGACAAGGTGCGGGTTTCACCCCTAACTTGACGATTTCGTATCCTAAGTGTGGTTATTACTCGTCGGGTCAAAATTTAATTTCAACACTTTGACGAGGTTCCACTAGAATTTGAAAGCGGAAATTCTCCATCAAGGTGAGGATCTTACTCCTAACTTAATGATGTAATTTCATGTAAAAAGAATAGGTAGGTTGAGCGTCGTTCACCAAACTGTGGGTTTCACACCTATTTTGGTAAACTTGTCTCGTTTGTACAATATGAGTGTTGTCGGATTTAGAATAATTGAGTAAAATGCATAGAGGAAAATGTACGTCAAAGGAGTACATAAACAAGTATAAACACATAAGAAGCATATTAAGAATGGTACATAAAGAATGAAATAATAAAAAAGTATTAACACATAAGTGATGTATATGTCTAAAAGATCAAAAGCGGATGAATAAGAAGCAAGTAAACTAACATGCAAGTAGTTCAAGTAAAACATAAGAATAAAGCTCTAAAACTATAGACTATGTGAAAGCATCCCTACTTTTCCTAATTCCCTATAGTTATGGCTCTGATACCAATCTGTCACACCCCAACCAATGGCGGAAACATCGGGATGAGACGAAGTGTGAAGATTGCTCGAGACATCATAACGCTATTTGTGACAATATTTAATAAACCGATTTCATTTCATAAGTAAACGGTCAACAATACAAGAAATTCAAATAACAATAAGTTCGAAAGAAATACATAACAACATAATCAAAATTGATACAACATTGAAACTTAAACGTCTATATGTGTATCTAGGCATCATTGCTACTTCATTTTATAGCATCATCATCATCAACCTGTAACATGTTTAAAATACAATTCAATGCAAAAGCAAAGGCGAGTATACAAGTTTGGTACGTACATAGCATAAGATAAGTTTTTAAACAATTCCCTTATAGCAAGCATGTGATTCAAGATAAACAATAAATTTGGCATGTGTCTAACATATCAACCCAAATGAGACGCAAGATGCTCATGGCATAACCACAAGTCTACGGGCGGGTCGTCAATCCTATAGCGCTACATATGTCACGGTTAGGCTCGTACGAAGTTAATGATAAGTTCAACACATAAAGTTTCACCCAAGTTTAAGGTATCAAGCAATCACGTATACAAGCATGTTATAGGAATGTTCATATGTTTAAGCAAAATGTTCATGTATAAGTTTTTGATAAGTAAACATGTTACACCCCAAAAGTGGTAAAAGTAAAAGAGGGGAATACGAGTATACTCACGGTTTCTCAAAGTTGTTCCTTTGGTAATCCCATGAAGAGTTGGAGAATTGAAAGTTGGAACACCGTGGTCACCCTATATGGGATAAACGGAGGTGTGATAATCTGTTGGAAACAATCCTAGAGAAGATCCAAGCTTTGTAGCAGAAGATTTGATGAAGAAATGATGAAGAAAAGTGAGTATGAACTCACTTGTATACTAAGAAAAATTATGCACTTGTTCTTGAAAATGCAGAATTTTAGAGAGGATTTTGATGGTTTAGAAGTGTTTGGCAAGTGAAATGAGGGCTAGAGAGGTTGTATTTATATATGAGGGTGGTAGGTGGTGTTTGAAATGAGTTAAAATGGCTGCAAGTTAGTCAACAATTGAGAAAATTCTGCAAATTTACGTTCAAGAGAAGTTGCTGAATGAATAGTGCCTGCAGGGCACTGTTCACACTATTCACCCGTTTTTTATTTTTTTTGAATACTATGGATTAAAACAAGCACTTTTTATAAAAGGGACCTATGCTAAAACAATTTCTAAAAATTATTAAAAACCTTTTGTAAAGTTTTACGCTAAAAATTATTAGAAAGATATCTTTGTATAGTTTTTCGGTTTCTTATAAAAATCTTGTGTTTATCCATTAACAATGTGATAAAAAAAATGTATTACCATTATGATTAACGCCTCGAAAAGTAAAATACAAATATGAAAATACGAGGCGTTACAATCTCCCCTACTTTAGGAAATTTCGTCCCGAAATTTATTCAAGAGAAAGGCCTCGGAGAAAAATTATTTTGGCTAAAAGATAGGTTCATAAAAGAATTCGTATAGGGAACAAGATTAATGATGGATAATGAAGGTACAAGAGCGAACGATTGATCTAACAAACGAATGTGAATAATCTGAATGATATGTGGATTTGGTATTATATGAACACGAGTATTGAGGATGTGGCTACATCACGGATAATCGGATGTTGTGCGCTTAGCAATGCGTTTGTGAATTTGTTGAAGTCTGTATCGGGTCTAAATAGGTCTGTAAAACACCAAATTTCTCATGGCACGTTTTACGAAAGTTTGATAACATGGTGAAAACACTTATATACAGGAAGTACCAGCGGCGTATCCACCATGTTTTGACCATGTTATGTTCGTTTCGTATTCGGTGTCGTGTTACGTTCCGTGTCTTACCATACACAGTAGTACCTACTATGGTTTTCATGCATCTACCAATATAATCCCGTATGCATCCAAGATTAATTTGGTATGTGCATGATCCGCATAGTTTGTACTAGTAGTGTACGGATCAGGGTATACATAATTTAAAAAAAATAAGAATGTGTACGTATAAAAATTTAGTATATAAGCAAGTCCATGCTTAAGTATGTATAGGACTCACGTAAGCAAATCCCTCGGATTCCACTCGCGTACGAGTACGAATGTATGTACGAGCATAAGTATAAGTTTAAGTATCAATATGCACGTAAGTATGGGTATCGACATAAAACGTACGAGTAGTATAAGTATACGTATAAGCATGAAACGCATGAGTATAAGTATGAATACGATTATAAGTATAAGCATAAAATGTATTGTTATGAGTATGAGCATGAGTGTTAGTACGAATACTAATGATTGCGTATATAGTATTAATTGAAACATGACAAATTTAAGCATGTAAAACAATCATGAAATTTCGAGTGTGAAAAAAAAAAAACGAAGTATAATGATAGTATGTGTGAATTTGTCACGATATTTGACTGCACGAGTTGAAATGTGTATGATGATGTATGTAAAATAGTTGGTAGGGTAATGTAATGATTTTATTCCTAACAATTTTATTTCTAAAATGAGTACAATAAACATGACAACTCATACCCTTATCATCAAACAAATAAAATACAATGGTAAAACAACGAAAATCTCCAAGAATAAATATGAACCAATTTCTTCTGATGGAAGGCTAAAAATCAAGTAGTGCAGTATCACGATCAGTACCCCAGCAAACACAAGAGCCGGATGAATCATCCTTAATATTATTTTCAAAAACTTGAAAAAAATGAGAAGGGAGAGTGTTTTGTTATGAAAAAAATGATATTTGTTGATTGGGTATTTATAGGGGGAAAATATAGCCGTTTGGCAACGGCTATATAACCGTTATATATATATATATATATATATATATATATGTATGTATATATATATGTATATTTGACAAAATGACTAAAGATTTAAGTATAATACTAAATCGTATGGTAAAACGTTTAAGATATGTTTAAGAATCTCATGTAAATGAGTTAAGTGAAAATAGGTTGTAGGATAGAAAGTACGCTTGATAAAACAATGTATTTTGAAATCGTATACGTATGTATTTTGAATAATGATAAATAATTTAGGTATAAAACATGATCGAGTTTGCATAATGAGATATTTAGAAGAGACGTTTTGATAACGATCACCTAGGTAAGAGAATCACCCCTAACTCGTTGGTGAGGTCGTTTTAAGAAAAAGGGGAGTGGAGTTAATCGTCAAGGTAAAGAAATCACTCATACCTCGATGATATATCCCCACTCGTCGTTACAAGGAATACAAATTTAAATTATAGGAGACCATGCATATGTATAAATGTATGAAAAGGATGTAATGTGTTGTGTGTGTGTGTGTGAGGAGAAAATACCGAAAGTAGATTCGTATTTGAAAGATTGCATCGTATAAAATAAATAATATAACGCATGTTCGATTAAAAATTGGGATGGTTCCAAAACGAAACGTTGACTAACCAAAGTGGTCGAAAAGTCTTTCGAATTTGAGGAGCATGCTTTGGCCTAATAGGTGAAATACTCTCGCCGACAAGTCGGTTAACGGTATTTACCCTTCCGGTTACTACATGTCCCCAAATCAATCGAAATTTCGAGACTTGGCGGGTTTTATGAAAAATTCAATGAGTGGAACTAGTCGACAAGGTGCGGGTTTCACCCCTAACTTGACGATTTCGTATCCTAAGTGTGGTTATTACTCGTCGGGTCAAAATTTAATTTCAACACTTTGACGAGGTTCCACTAGAATTTGAAAGCGGAAATTCTCCATCAAGGTGAGGATCTTACTCCTAACTTAATGGTGTAATTTCATGTAAAAAGAATAGGTAGGTTGAGCGTCGTTCACCAAACTGTGGGTTTCACGCCTATTTTGGTAAACTTGTCTGGTTTGTACAATATGAGTGTTGTCGGATTTAGAATAATTGAGTAAAATGCATAGAGGAAAATGTACGTCAAAGGAGTACACAAACAAGTATAAACACATAAGAAGCATATTAAGAATGGTACATAAAGAATGAAATAATAAAAAAGTATTAACACATAAGTGATGTATATGCCTAAAAGATCAAAAGCGGATGAATAAGAAGCAAGTAAACTAACATGCAAGTAGTTCAAGTAAAACATAAGAATAAAGCTCTAAAACTATAGACTATGTGAAAGCATCCCTACTTTTCCTAATTCCCTATAGTTATGGCTCTGATACCAATCTGTCACACCCCAACCAATGGCGGAAACATCGGGATGAGACGAAGTGTGAAGATTGCTCGAGACATCATAACGCTATTTGTGACAATATTTAATAAACCGATTTCATTTCATAAGTAAACGGTCAACAATACAAGAAATTCAAATAACAATAAGTTCGAAAGAAATACATAACAACATAATCAAAATTGATACAACATTGAAACTTAAACGTCTATATGTGTATCTAGGCATCATTGCTACTTCATTTTATAGCATCATCATCATCAACCTGTAACATGTTTAAAATACAATTCAATGCAAAAGCAAAGGCGAGTATACAAGTTTGGTACGTACATAGCATAAGATAAGTTTTTAAACAATTCCCTTATAGCAAGCATGTGATTCAAGATAAACAATAAATTTGGCATGTGTCTAACATATCAACCCAAATGAGACGCAAGATGCTCATGGCATAACCACAAGTCTACGGGCGGGTCGTCAATCCTATAGCGCTACATATGTCACGGTTAGGCTCGTACGAAGTTAATGATAAGTTCAACACATAAAGTTTCACCCAAGTTTAAGGTATCAAGCAATCACGTATACAAGCATGTTATAGGAATGTTCATATGTTTAAGCAAAATGTTCATGTATAAGTTTTTGATAAGTAAACATGTTACACCCCAAAAGTGGTAAAAGTAAAAGAGGGGAATACGAGTATACTCACGGTTTCTCAAAGTTGTTCCTTTGGTAATCCCATGAAGAGTTGGAGAATTGAAAGTTGGAACACCGTGGTCACCCTATATGGGGTAAACGGAGGTGTGATAATCTGTTGGAAACAATCCTAGAGAAGATCCAAGCTTTGTAGCAGAAGATTTGATGAAGAAAAGTGAGTATGAACTCACTTGTATACTAAGAAAAATTCTGCACTTGTTCTTGAAAATGCAGAATTTTAGAGAGGATTTTGATGGTTTAGAAGTGTTTGGCAAGTGAAATGAGGGCTAGAGAGGTTGTATTTATAGATGAGGGTGGTAGGTGGTGTTTGAAATGAGTTAAAATGGCTGCAAGTTAGTCAACAATTGAGAAAATTCTGCAAATTTACGTTCAAGAGAAGTTGCTGAATGAATAGTGCCTGCAGGGCACTGTTCACACTATTCACCCGTATTTTTTTATTTTTTTTTAATACTATGGATTAAAACAAGCACTTTTTATAAAAAGAGACCTATGCTAAAACAATTTCTAAAAATTATTAAAAACCTTTTGTAAAGTTTTACGCTAAAAATTATTAGAAAAATATCTTTGTATAGTTTTTCGGTTTCTTATAAAAATCTTGTGTTTATCCATTAACAATGTGATAAAAAAAATGTATTACCATTATGATTAACGCCTCGAAAAGTAAAATACAAATATGAAAATACGAGGCGTTACAGATATAATTTTTGAACGTCGTTTGCGTTCGGTTTCCGCAGGTATCGCTTGCTATACAATTTGACAACCCATTCGCAAAACTTGTGCAAACATAGACGTGCGGTTCTTTCAGACATCCTTATATACTCGTCTAATGCATCGAGTGCGAAACCGTATGTCAGTTGGCGAATGGCCGACGTACATTTTTATAAATTATTGAAACCCCTTTGCCCCCTAGCGTCGTTTCGCAGTGTAAAAAACGGATCAGACTGGGCCATGTCGCCTGCAATACGTAAAAACAGTGGACGACTCATGCGGAACCGACGTCGAAAAATCTCGGCTGGGTACACGGGTTCGTCGGCAAAATAATCGGCTACTAGTTTAACGTGGGCGGCTATAAATTTAAAACGAAACATAAATGAAATTAATTATAAAATACATTTTCAAATCTATATAAAACATAAGGAAAAAAATACTAAAATACCTTCTCGGTCTCGGTTTAATTTTTCTCGTCTAGTTAGCCGTTGGGACGACGCTTCATCACCCGCCATGATGACCTGAACCGCGTTCATAACCATGTTATGCATAATAGCATCCTCTTCCGAATATGAAGAATACCACGTAGACGAAGATGATGAAGAAATGGAAGAAATTGAAGAAATGGAAGAAGGTGAAGCCATGATAATTTTTGAGAGGGAGATGGGGTGGTAGCGGGTAAAAAATGGTATAAAAATAGATGAGTT
>JARYGA010007287.1:0-22389 GCA_030545235.1 Helianthus tuberosus | reverse complement strand
GTCTCGTGGTGGTTCGAGCGGTGCAAGTGCACAACCACAACCACCTTTCGGATATACTACACAACCCCCGTTTTTTTACCCACAACATTCACACCCCTCCTTTTACAACACCCAACCACAACCCCCTTTCGGCTATTTCCAAAATTTGTTATCAATGGATCCTCAAGCCCCCGCCTTCGACCCGTTTGGTTTTCGTTCCCCACAAGTTCCATCTCCACGAGAAAATGTTGAACATCCTCTACCTATTTACGAGGACGAGGACGAGGAAGTAGTGCCCGAAACTCAAAATTTGGGCGACTATGAAGATGACACCGGCGACGATCAAGATAATGTGAATGAAGACGCCGGCAACGAAGAAGATGACGCTCGGGGTAAAAAGGAAAAAATGGAGCGCCAATCTTGGTCAAAATACCAAGAAGAGGCGTTGGCGAAGGCGTGGGTACATTGCTCTACCGACAAAAAGAAGGGCAATAACAAACCCGCGACGGTTTTTGGCGTAGGATTTTAGATCATTATAACACCACCGTTGGTGGAAGTAACTGGACCGTGCATCAAGTACGGTCTAAAGGGCTACCGATGATGACGGAAATAAACCATTTCAACGGCCTATACCAACAAGCGGTAAAAATTATATTTTTTAACGTTGTATATTTTTTAAATTTGTTTACTAAGTTCATATGTTTTTAACACTTGTTATTTTATAATATGTATGATCGCACACGAGATAGCGGGTGTAACGATCTCAACGTGATGAAAATCGCTTTAAAGGATTTTCAAAATAAATATCCGAGCGGTTTTCAACATGTCGAGGCATGGGAGGTCGTTCGAAAACACGACAAATGGGCCCAAGTCCCATTGTTGGGTGAGGAAGGGGGAGGTTCGGCACAAAAAAGAAAGTCTGTTGACACGGACCCTTCCATACCCGATATGAACGAAGACCCCTCGCCACAAAGAACACAACGGCGAGACAAGCGTCAAGCGACATCGTCCGAGGGCTCGGCTGAGTTGGCAGCACAATTCAAAGAGTACACCGCCATGAAAGAAGCGAAGCACGTTAGCTCTATGGAGGCGATTGAATTGAGGAAGAAAAGAGAGTCGGAGGCTCGCGATCTCATAACGGAACAACGCGAGACGATGAGAAACTACGCGCACGATCGAGATATGAAAACATTCCTCAAGCCGCATGACGATGCTCCGCCGGAAATGTTGCCGTTCATCCTCGCCCGAAAGCGCGAGATCGCTAACAAGTACGGGTGGCCGTGCAATTTCTAAACTTTTTATGTAGTATTGCGATGTAATTTTTATTTTATTAAATGAAATGTAATTTTTTATTTTATGTAAATTATGTTTTACTTTTTATAAAAATATTTTCTTAATTAAAAAAATAAAAAAACAAGTCCCCCAAGAGAGGAGTGCCGCCATCAAATTGAGGGTGTGGGGGAGTTAAGTGGGGAGTTGACGTGGCGGGTGCTGATTGGTTGTGGGTAAGAGAGGTCACTCCCCACTTAGAGGAGTGCCCCTTACACCCTAAGTTTTTAAAATAAGATGCACATATCCTGTTAGTTTGTTGTGGCTTGTTTAATAGGAAGTTTGTTGTGAGTTTTATCTATACTATATTAAACATGCCACAACAAACTGACTCTGTACAAGTAAAATTAGGGAATATTTTAGTTTATTAATGCCGTTCAAAACAAAAAAACTTGGGTAAAAAACAAATGTTAATGCACGGTAGCTAGGTAATGGTCAAAGCTGGCTTGGGTAAAAACAAATGTTGGCTTTAATCAATTGTACATTTACGCATCGGCTATTTGTACTTTATGAACGCACGGCGAAACTAAAAAAGACAACTATCGAAACGTTTAAAAAAATGTGCCGATCGTCATGGTACCTTCGGATTTTTTTAAAACATTACGGGTTGTAAGATATCGCAGGAATACATTAAAGAATTAAAGAGGGGGGGGGGAGTGTAACTAATTACCCATAATTATGTTAAATGTCAAGGATTTAAATGTAATAGATTAAGGGACAAAAAAATAATTATGGTTTAAAAGACCACTTTACCCTCATTCTAGGGGTTTATTTATAAATAATGTGGGAAGAAGTTCTTAACTTTTGGAAATCCTTCCCTCATGTATTATAATATAGTATAGATAACCATCACTACTGCTCTAGTGGTGGCCACCGGTATTTAAGTTTCATATATGGTGGGTCTGGGTGAGTTTTCCTCTCAATGTCTCAAGTTCGAGTCTTGGTGATAGGGTTTCTCATTGAGGTGTTTAAATTAGGGATCTATTGTACGATGGGGCTCTCTAGTGCGGATCCGGTTAAGACAACGTATGCTAGACCTCCCGACATTCGCGAATAATTCACACCTTTAAAAATATATTTAATTATATATTAGAACTTGTTTAAATCATTATATAATATGCAGTTTATTTTTTTTATAAACTTGTTGAAATAGAATATTGTAACAGTTGACCACGAATTTTAAAACCTTTGTAAACAAATTAATGAATGCTGATGTGCGGTAAAGTGTTATATATATTATGTGTATATTTTAAGCCCCTTTAACACTTATTTAGCCAAGTTTTAAATTTATAAAACACGATATTTTACTAACACTAAACACACATATGGGCAAGTGCACCCATCGTGAGCGTAGTATAGTGTTGGTAAGATACCGAGGTCGTCCAAGGACACAAGAGCTTTTAGTACCGGTTTATCCTCAACGTCTAATCAAAATAAAAAGTTTAGAAAAAGATTTTAAACTAAGAAAAATAAAAACTAACTAAAATGCTGAAAATAAAAATAAAAACAGATAGACAAGATGAATCACTTGGTTCCGACTCGTATCTAGTATAACCTTTGATTATTTCCGCACTTTTGCACATAATTAAGAGATTATCTTAGTTATTGTAGTAGGCCCCTCTTTTGAAGGTGACGTTACCCTCACCCCAGTAGTTTGAGTCAGCAAAGATACAATCCTAAAAGGGTGGATTATTGGAAGATAATTAATTAAGTTATTAATGCAATATTATGGTAGGCCCCGCTTTTGGCGGTGACGTTACCCTCGGCTAAGTAGTCTGAGTCAGCAGGGATACAGTCCTAAATAGCCGGGTTATAGTATTAATAGTAGTTAACTTATGAGGGGGTCAAAGAGTTTGGACCCCCGCCATCCAATACCGTGAAGCATTGAAGGAGGTCCTACTAAATTTGACCCAGGTCCATTGCAGGACCTCTAAACGCTGAACAATGGCAAGACCTTTACCAAACCGTTCCCTTAACCCCCGACCAGGTAGCCAACATACCTCCATATAGACCGTGGAGATATGAATGGTGAAAATCTTTTATTTTATATAGACAGTAAAATAATGCCAAGACACCACGGACAAACGACAAGGAAAGATCACCTTCAACATAAGTAACTAGTTATTAAAGTCATTAATACAAAACCAAATAAAAAGTGCAAAAGATTAGAAATACAAAGTATTATACTAGACACTTTGTCTTCACCAAGTGATGTAAGAGACTTAGGCAAACATGGCCTTGATTGTCAAGAACTCTTACGATCAATCTTGGATCCCGAGACGACTCACACACTCTATGATGGACAATGGATGATGGTGGTGGATGATGGTGTTGTGATGGTGGTGGGTGGTGGATGAAGTGTGAGAGAGGTGGTGTGCCAAGGGATGAGTTGAAATGAAACCAAGCACTCCTATTTATAGGCTGAACAGAAGGCTGGGCACGGCACCGTGTCCGCTGGACACGCCCCCGTGCCTGTCTGACACTCTCTCTCTTCATTAATTGTAATTCGCAATTACAATTAATGCGCCTGCTGTACTTTCGCCACGCCCCCGTGCTCACTGGACACGGCCCGTGGTGGGCAATAGAAGCTTCTATAGGTTTGTCTTTTCTGCTGCTTCTTGGGCACGGCCCCGTGCTGGCTGAGCACGGGGCGTGTTCAGTCTTCTACCTTCTCTATTTTGCTTGGGAAGATGCCGTTGAGGGGTCGGGCAGTCCACTTATGTTCCTTTTCTTGTATTTATGTTAGATTTAGCTGTCTTTTTGCTTCTTTTGTGAATCTGAGCTCATTTATTCCTGAAAATACAAAAGGAAGACAAAAACACTCTTTTTCCAACATTAGTACTCAAAAAGGGTTAGTTTTATGCCTCAATTGATGTAATTTATATGTTGCATTTTACACACATCAATGCACCGAATAAAAGTATCATGATTTGAAAATAAGATTATAATTGTAGCACTCCATGATTATCCAGACGTAAAATAGGTATTTCCGTTTGGTGATCATTTATGCTTTTGTGATGTTCAAGATTTTGTGTTATTATATTTAAATATATAGTTACATTATTTTAGAAAATAGTGATTATCACACACTGAAACACTGATTGTGTCGCACTAATAAAAGTATCATGATTTGAATATAAGATTATAACCATATTATATTGTAGGACTCCGTGATTATCCAGGCGTAAAATAGGTATCTCAGTTTTGTGATCATCGCTTAAGGTAAGGACCCCTCTCAACGTATGTGTACAAGTTTAGGTTTCTACGACCCTGTTGTCAGAAAGACTAAACTCGTTATTTTGTTATATTATTATGTGGTATGGACTCTCAAACAACTTGCGTGTCAGCTTATCGAATAATAATAATAATAATAAATACCAGTACCCATACAAATGTTGTTTGGTCGGTCTTGGTTTGGTTTGGTATGATAGCGACACGGTACCCTTTTTCAAAAAAAAAAAATCGGAATGTTGAAAAACAAATAAATATAGAACGTAAGTTACTGAAAAAATCCAATTAAATAATGAATAAAATATTATTAAAAAATAAATAAATACTGAAAAATAATAAATTATTTTTCATCGTCGATTTCCTTTCCATTTGGCACGATAGTGGCACAGTACCCATTTTCAATAATTTTATATCGCAATGTTGGGAGAAATAAACATAGTTGTTGAGTCTGATTTTGTTAAAAGTTAAGGTATACAAGTTATTGGGTTTTCTTAAATTAAATGATAAATAAAATAGGGTCCTATTAAATCCACATGGTATCATCTTATTCTCACATGGTTGATACGGGCCGTATAAGGTTATACGGGCCGTATAACCTTATACGGCCCGTATCAACCATGTGAGAATAAGATGATACTGTGGTCGTATATATATTATACGACGATGATATACGGCTCGTATATATGTATACGACCCGTATACAATGATTTTCGTTTTTTTATTATTTTATTACTATTTGACGCGACGTATTATTACTCGATTCACGTGTGATTAGACGTAAGATTCTCCAATTCAATGTTATATTCCTCGAATCTCGTGCGAGTTATGTGATTAGACGTTAGATTCCTCGATTCGCGTGTTAATCATTTGAAACGATGTAATATTCCGTAAAATTCTCTATATAAACGACACTAATTTCATTCATTTTCATTCAACTTCTATTCGTTTCTTCTAGTTTTCTCTGTATTCAAATTATTTACGTTATAATGTCGGGTTGGGGTGACATTTTTAATGTGTTTGGTAACGAGGCGAATCAGGGGAATGAAGATAACAAAGCGGGCATGTTTGATCTGAATGCTCCGTTCGATCCCATTTTTGCGTCTGGTTCAGGTCAGGATACTTGGGGTTTGGATGACATTCAGCCTAATTATGCTGGTTATTATCCATCGCAACACCCGGTTAATTTTGAAGCCCCTCCTGTTAGTGTTCGACCGCCGACTGATAGTTCTCATTCTTCTCCCATAAGTTGTGGACCGCCCGAGGGTCCAAATGCTGAAGAGGAACGTACTGAGTTTCAAAACAAGGAGGTATAACATTTAATTATACGTTTATTTGTTGTATGTTAACTATTTTAGTGTTTTTACGTTTGATGTTGTTTTTATTAAAATCTTAGATTAGGGTTGCTCAACGGGTCGTGTTCGCGGGTTGGTGGGTTCAACCCAACCTGAACCTGAAAATTTTACACAAACCCGAACCCGACCCGAACTCGAAAATCGTATCATATATAAGAACCCGAACACGACCCGAAGTTTCAGGGGTTGACCCGAACACGACCCATTAAAGCCGATTTTTTTTATTTTTTTTCTAAAATTAATATATTAAAGTTAAAATTTACTTAAAAAACACAAATATATATACATATATATATATATAGGGGACCGCTAGAAAGAGAACCACCCCGAGTTATGAGAACCGCGAGAACCACACCATCCGGGCCGCGGTTGACCAAATTTTTTTTTTTACAACTAGATGTGTGTATTATAAACACATTCGTAAAAAAAAAATTAAAAAAAGGCAGAGGGGGTAGTTTTTTACACCCCAAGTTTGGTGTAAAAAAAAACACCAACCCGTTAATTTATATATATTGTAAAAAATATATAATATAGTATAAATGTGTAACGGGTCAACCCGCCATCCCGACCAATGTTGACCCGAACCCGACCCGTTAATCCAAACGGGTTCGCAGGTTCAAGCTGAAACTGACCCGAACCCGTTTATACTAAAACTAAACCTGGGTTAATCATTTGAGTTAATCATTAATTGACACATATAAGTGTTTCCGTTAGAAATTCGCTAGCATGGATGAATTGATAGACTGGTGTAGAGACGTCGGACGCGTAAATGGCTACGCCCTCGTCACCAAACGCACCATCTACGATAAACCCCATAGTTGTCAGCCGGTAAAAATTTGGCTTACGTGCGATTGTGCCGGCAATTACAAATCAACAGCGACGGTCAGACGCAGCGGGACTAGGAAAACCGGTTGCAAGTTCCAACTGGTCGGGACATACAGAAAGAGGTTAGGTTACTGGGATCTAAGGGTTGAGGAAGGTAAACATAACCACGAACCATTTCTGTATCCAGAGGGTCATCCGTCCCTAATGAGGCTGACTCCATCGGAAGAGAGGACGGTGGAGCAAATGACGCATCAGAACATCAAACCACGAGACATTCTTGCTGCCATTAAAGAACAGAACCCCCATAATGTCTCAACAAGAAACACCATATACAACGCTCGAGCCAAATTGGGACGAATGGAACAAGTCGGCGAGACTCCAATGCAGATACTTTTTGACCGGTTGGAGAAGGCTGGGTTTCTTTTTTACCATAGAACATCTCAAAACGGCGAACGGGTCGAGGATGTTTTCTTCATCCACCCGGAGTCGAACATGTAGTGGCGCGCTTTCCCGCATGTGTTGCTTATAGACGCCACCTACAAGACGAATCAATACAAAATGCCTTTAGTCCAGATTATCGGTGTTACATCAACGTTGATGTCGTTTTGCATTGCTCATGCGTTCGTAAGCCACGAGAAACAGGAAAACTTCACATGGGTTCTACAGAGGTTGAAACACTCATTAGACAGTGTTATGGAACCCCGTGTAGTAGTAACGGATAGAGATCGCGCCCTAATGAACGCATGTGCAACCGTGTTTCCCAGGGCTAGACATTCATTGTGTAGGTGGCACATACAGCAAAACATCTTCAAACATTGCAGGAAAAGCTTTAAAACAGAGGATAAATGGGAGAGGTTTCTTTTCAAGTGGGGCGAGCTAATTCAATCAACGACCGATCATGACTACAACTACTGGTACGAGCGAATACGATCAAACTTGCCACGAAAAAAAAACCGACGGTAAGTTTTATATAATTTTTGTTTAATAATCGTATTTATTTGACTTGTCTTAACTGCACTTGACTTTGATTACAGAGATTATGAACTATTTGGATTCAATCTGGTTACAACCATATAGAGACCGGTTTGTTTCGTTCTGGAGCGACCAACATTTGAACTTCGGTCAACGTACAACGAACAGGGCAGAGGGTCAACATGCCCTTTTGAAGCAGTACCTAGGCGACTCTAATTACACCCTGGAGAAAGTGGTACCACTTATCGATAAGCTCATAATAAACCAGGTGACAGAAATCAAAGGCAGCATTGAAACAAGCAGGAGCCGAACATTGGGTCATCATAACAAACCAATATTTAATCTCCTACTAAAGAAGGTTTCACATGCCTGCCTAGAGGTGATATCAGACGAAGTAAATGAAATAGAAAAATTAAAGTTATATAACCGTACATGCGCGTGTCGTTTGTATACAAGCAGTGGGTTGCCGTGCGCGTCTCGGTTGGATGCGTATATAACGAATGGTAATACATTATTCGACCAACCACATTTTATAATCATACCCTTTCATCACGCAAAATCTTATTGACGTTTTATATTGTTTGTTGATATGTTCCTTAGGTCAAATGATCCCGTTGGAGATGATAGACCCTTTTTGGAGAAAGTTAAATTTGGACTCCATAGTGGAACCGAGCAAGGTGGACTCTTTCGACTTAGACGGCGAATTTGCGCTTCTCAAACAACATTTAAGTGCTCAGCCGAGAGAACTCAGGAAAAACTTTATTCAAAAGATGAAGGAGTTGGTACAACTCAATAAGACAAAGCTTAAACAACCAGTTGTGCAAAAAAACACACGGGGTCGTCCAAATTTAAAAGCTCAGCAACAAAGGAAGGATGATTCGTTTACGGAGCCTTCAAGACACAGCTTTTTAACAACGCAGGACCAGTATAGTGATTCAAAAGATGGGTTTCGCACACAAGATGAGTTTGGCACACAAGAGTCAAATATCGAACCTACCAGGCACAGCTCGTTTGTCGAGTCACAAAGTTATTGTACTGAAACACCTATGTTCTTCGGCGAGATTGCGAAAGGGGCTAAGAATTCGAAAACGAAAAAGAAGGTCGCAAAATCAAAGGAAGAGCCACCAGACTTACCTTTGCTGCCTGTCGGACAAGTTAATATGTTCACGCACTTCAAAAAGTTCATTCCACCGTGCTTCTATCCACACCTCAGTCACATACAAAATGTGCAGGGTGATGGTAATTGTGGGTTTCGATCTATAGCGGTCGGCTTATCGCTTAAAGAGTATCAGTGGCCGTTCATACGGGAGCAGCTTCATGATGAGTGCAACCGGTTCCACGAATTATGGAAAAATATAAATGGACCTCAGTATCAAGAAGTTCTGGAGTCATTAGTTTGGTCAAAAGACAATATAGACGGAGCACCTCGACATAAGTGGCTACAAATGCCATTCACGGGGCTTCTGATAGCAAACCGGTGGAATGTCATTTGTCTCTTATTAAGTGACCTTGGTTGTGCTTCATTTTTTCCCATGTTCAGAACAGCCGAAGAAAGTATTCCGCATCGAACAGTCGCGCTTGTACATGTACACAGGAACCATTTTATTCATGTCAGATTAGAAGGGGAATATCCAATGCCAACCCCATCAGGATACTGGCGACAACCGACACGGAATACGCCAGCAGAAAGTTGGTATCACTATTACAAGGAATGTATTGACCAATATAATACGATCGTTGATGAATATAGGACCAGGGATTACATAGATTTAGGTGGCCTATGAATATAAAATGTTATTTGCATGTTTTGACAATTTGTAATGATCAACATACACGTTATATAAATGTTTTGGCAACTTTTTGAGATTGAACTTGAAAAAATGTTTAAACGAATCAATTTGCATGTTTTGACAATTTGTAATGATAAACATACACGTTATATAAATGTTTTGCCAACTTGTTGAAATTGAATTTGAAAACACGTTTAAACGAATCAACGTTAACGCATAACGACCGTATTTTCATCAGTTCCGCTTATAGTAATTGAAAAAAAATGAAAAAAACTGAATTATATACGGGCCGTATAAAAATATACGCCTCGTATACTGTGATCGTATATTAAGTATACGAAAGAATTAAAATAAATTAAATCACTATATACGGGTCGTATACTTTTATACGGCCCGTATACAAAAAAAAGGTCGTATAAGTTTTATACGACCTCATTTCCACCATACGGCCTCAATTTTCAACCAAAAATTCTCTCGGATCGTTCTTGGACAGCGTTCTTCGGCGTTTTTGGCGTTTTCTTCACGTTCTTCCTATACGGTACGTTTTCGTATAGTGAACTTTTAAATTACGTAACATGTTAGATTATGGTCTTGTATAGTAAAGCGTAGATAGGCGTAACGATTACGATTGTATAATTCAATTTGAAAAAAAAATTGAAACAGGAAATTGTAAATGATTATTATGTGTATACGGTCGTATAAATTGTATACGATCGTATAATTTTGAATATTTAAAAAATATACGATCGTATAAAATTTATACGACCGTATACACTTGAAAAATCAAAGGTTATACGATCGTATACATTATATACGCTCGTATAATGTTTGAATATTCAAACATTATACGCTCGTATATTTATATACGGTCGTATAACGTTTGAATATTCAAACATTATACGCTCGTATATAATGTATACGGTCGTATCCTTGTTGAATCTTCAAACATTGTACGAGCGTATATCATATGTACAATACGTTCGTATACAAGAACAGTATTCGTATAATACGTTAACGATAATCGTATAGTGATTGCTAAGTTGTAATTGTTATTTGTTACAGACGATATGGCTGAGTCATCAGCAGCTGGTGCGGCCCGTAGAGGTCGAGGTCAGGGTCAGGGTCAGGGTCGGGACCGTGGACGCGGACGGGGACGTGGACGTGGACAGGAGGAGGAGGTTGTGCCCGATTTTACAGACAAACGACAAGGAAAGATCACCTTCAACATAAGTAACTAGTTATTAAAGTCATTAATACAAAACCCAATAAAAAGTGCAAAAGATTAGAAATAAAAAGTATTATACTAGACACTTTGTCTTCACCAAGTGATGTAAGAGACTTAGGCAAACATGTCCTTGATTGTCAAGAACTCTTACGATCAATCTTGGATCCCGAGACGACTCACACACTCTACGATGGACAATGGATGATGGTGGTGGATGATGGTGTTGTGATGGTGGTGGGTGGTGGATGAAGTGTGAGAGAGGTGGTGTGCCAAGGGATGAGTTGAAATGAACCCAAGCACTCCTATTTATAGGCTGAACAGAAGGCTGGGCACGGCCCCGTGTCCGCTGGACACGCCCCCGTGCATGTCTGACACTCTCTCTCTTCATTAATTGTAATTCGCAATTACAATTAATGCGCCTGCTGTACTTTCGCCACGCCCCCGTGCTCACTGGACACGGCCCGTGGTGGGCAATAGAAGCTTCTATAGGTTTGTCTTTTCTGCTGCTTCTTGGGCACTGTGACAACTCGTATTTTCCGAACCTATCTTAGTACTTTGATGTAACCTAGGTGAACGTAATTCGATTATATGAACTTGATTGATTTATTGAATATTACGATTATGTGTCTATGTGTATATATGTATGTTGTAGTCGCACAACACAACCCAATCGCACAAGCCTTTGGGCTTTACAAATCTCGGCCTACTCCTCTTTAAATTGAACCGAATGGACAACCCATGTAAAGGGTTCGGCCCACTTCTACAAATCGCATACATTGACTATTGGAAAGTTGTTCTCATTTGTTGCAACTTTCATAACAAAAACCCTAGCTCTTCTCTCTCTCTCTCACGAACTTGAAGGCAGCCAAACATCCTTTTCATCGAAGTTCATAGGGTTGGGATCATTCTCTTGTTCGGATCAATTCTTGTTCCTTCTCTATTCGGTTAGTGTGATTAACTATTGTTTGATGGTTTTGTGATGTGTGTTACATATGCTCGATATGATAGATGATGTATGGTTATGATTGTCTTGAATAGTATGTGATTAAGCATGATGAATGTAATCGATTATATATGTATTTGATTCGAATCCGAAGGGTAGATTATAGTGTTCATGGAATCGACTTACACATGTGTGTTAGATATTGTTCATATGATTCGGATTGCATGTTATTGTTCAAAAAATTTGATTGGTTGTTATTCGGCTAGCATGTGTTGTCATGATCGGATATAGACTAGTGATCGAGATTCATGTTGATATGCTTATGTATTGTTAAGTTGTTATTCATGATTTTTATTATTTAGGGTTCATGTGAACTTGGATGCTAAAAACCCTTGTTGATCTAGTATGATTTATGTATGAAACTGTTAAGTTGTTAATAGTTAAAATAAAAGGAAACATTGCAATTGGTGGCAAGATAAAAGCTGTGTAACAAACTTCCATATTATTCGAATCATTTAAAGCTGGTCGCACAAGACACCCTAGTCGCATTAGCAGACCATTCGCACAAGACTTCTTGGTCGTACAAGGTGTCCAGTCGTACAAAACATGTCTAGTCGCACAAGGTGTAGTGTCACACAAGACTGTTGGGCCGCACATGATGAATGATTATTTAACTGTTTGGGCCGGTTGTTATGTTGGACTGGGCTGGTAATCAGATTGTACAAGTTCCGGTCGCACAAGGTGCCATCAGTCGCACAAGTTGTTTAAAATGTTGGGCCGGTTATTTGTTGAACCAATTATGCTTATTTGGGCTTCTTGTTACTTGGGCTGGGTATAAAGTGAATCGCACAAGAGATCCCTGTTTAATTATTGGGCCAAGTATGTGGGATTCTTTTGTATGTAAACAATTACTGCTCAATGTGTTATTTAGATATGCCATGACTGTTACATGTTAATGACCTGTAAATTCTATGTACTCATGCGTGCATTACTTGAGTCAAAACCTGACTTGTATGGTAACCCTGTTAGGATGTGGTTGACCACTCATAGTTCAAGAAACCCTTTTGTGTATCTGCCGAGCAAACCAAGGTGAGTTCACACTCTTACCAAGGCATGGGATTCCCCAGTTGGGTTGGGAATGGGATTGAAGGATTACCTGTACTTACATTAACACTAGACTATTTACCACGGTCCTCGGATTGGGAAGGATGCCTGTGCCAAATTCTACGCAAAGCCTACGTACTGTCCTCGGATTGGGAAGGACACCAGCACTAAACCTACGTAAAATCTACGTACTACCGTCCTCGGATTGGGAAGGACGCCAGTGCTAAATCTACGTACTACCGTCCTCGGATTGGGAAGGACGCCAGCGCTAAACCTACGTACTCGCTACGTACTGTCCTCGGTTGGGAAGGGCACTTACGTAAAACCTACGTAAAATTATACTTACTACTATCCTCGGATTGGGAAGGATACTTATGGTTATGAATAGTCTAGTGGGTATACAACACGGGAAGCCCCCACCAATAGAATGCACTATCGGCCCAGTAGAGCCACATGTTACATACGAACTTACTATTACGCATTTACTTTCTGTGAACTCGCTCAACTAGTTGTTGATCCTCTGTTACATGCCTTGCAGGACCTTAGGTACTTATGGAGCTTGCACGGGAGGCGCGGTCGTTGTGGACATGGATCATGAATGCTTGATTTGACGTTATGCCATTTCATACTTATACTTATGATTGGGTTTACTTTTATGCTTCCGCTAAACATTGAATTATACTCATGTTTTGAACACCTTTCATATTGGTTTGTTTGAAATACATTACTATTTACATTTGTTCGATATGATTGGTGGCTTGATCCTGGTCAGTCACACTCCCAAGCGGTGATACTCCGCAGGTGGATTTTGGGGGTGTGACAGATTGGTATCAGAGCCATTGGTTATAGAGAACTCGGTTTTAATAAGGGGAAAACGATTTTATTAAAACCAGACTATAACCAGAACAGTGCTCTCAACGATCCACAACGACGCTTCGCTCCACGTGCAAGACTCGACATCTTAGGTAATAAGGTTTATGTTTATTGCCTACATACTAGAATTACATAGAACTTTGCTCGTGGTATGCTTAGACTACAATGCTCACTAATTGTTGTTGCATGAGAACACTTGTGTGCTCACTCTCTTCGCACTATTCGCGAACCTCTCACCCACATGTTCTCCTTGATGTCAAGATCATGGGTGTACGCGTTAACCTAACACAAGCCCAGTTGGCGGCTTCGATCACTGAACAAGTTACTGCAGCACTCGCAGCTACCCAGACAGGAGGTGTAACCTGCCATCACCACTTACTCTAGGATTTTTAGATCCTACTCTTGTAACTCAACACTTGTGCTTAATTTTGATTACTTTTACGCACACGACAAGTCAACACGCTCAGCCACCTGTGTGCACATACACGACTTTTATGGACTGTCGTCCTACTACTTTCAGCGACTCTCGAATCGGCCTTCAAATGTGCGAATGACCTGAGGTTCGTAAGGTGAAATATGCCACTGATATTCTCGAAGGCACTGCGCAAACTTGGTGGAACGCGCAAGTTACGATACCGGGGCTGGCGGCTGCTAATGCCACCCCATGGAATGATTTTAAGGAACCGATCAAACGTGAATACAGTAGTTATGATGCCATCCACAAGTTGGAAGTGGAGTCCTTTAACATGAAGATGACGGGGTCAGAGATAGAAGCGTACACGAAACGATCCAACAAACTGGCAATTTTGTGTCCAACTATGGTGGATCCTCCCGTCAAACGCATTGAGCTATACCTCAAAGGCTTAGTACCAGAGATTCAAAGCCATGTGACTTCTGCCAACCTTGCTACCATCCAGGATGTTACTTGTCTTGCTCATCGTCTCACGAACCAGGCAGTGGAACAGAACAGACTGCCTAGGCGCGTATAAGTGCTACTGCTACTACCACTACTGCTACACCCAGTGACAATAAACGAAAGTGGGATGGAACCTCCAGCAAGGGTTCGACTTCAGTTCAGTCCCAGGCACAGCAGCGAAAGATTGATGACTACCAGAGCCCTGGTCAGCAATCTTCTGGTAGTCAAGGGCAGGGTGGACATCGAGGAAACCTCCCGAAGTGCAACAGATGCAACAGGCACCATAGTGGTCAGTGCAACAGGGGTCGTTGCCAGAGGTGTCTCAAGATGGGTCATGAAGCTAAGGATTTCAGGAGCTCGCGACCTGCGAATCAGAACCAACAACAACAATAATCAGGGCAACGGGAATAACAACGGAGGGTAATAACGATGGCAATGGTGCCAGGGGTCGAGTGTTCGTGATTGGTCAAGGTGATGCTAGGAATGACCCCAACATTGTGATGGTTTTGACATCGTTATTGGTATGAATTTGCTACCTCAACATCGAACAGAGATTCTTTGTAACGGAAAGATTGTCCGTATTCCTCGCCCAGGTGATGAACCTCTCATGATTCGTGGCGACAAGAGTGGTGCTGTTGTGAGCATCATCTCTTCCTTTAAGGCCCAAAAGTGTTGGCGTAAGGGCCACACTGCTATTCTGGCACTCGTTACTGACACCTCGAAGAAAGAGAAGAAGATAGAAGATTTTCCGATTGTACGCGACTATCCTAAGGTATTCCCTGAGGAATTACCTGGTCTTCCGCCTCATCGCCAGGTCGAGCTTCAAATTGAGCTAGCTCCTGGAACAGCGCCCATAGCTCGTGCACCATATCGTTTAGCTCCATCAGATTTGAAAGAACTCTCTACGCAACTACAAGAACTCTTGGATAAGGGTTTTATTCGCCCTAGCTCATCGCCTTGGGGAGCTCCAGTGCTATTTGTGAAGAAGAAAGACGGTACGTTCAGAATGTGCATCGACTACCGTGAATTGAACAAGGTGACTGTGAAGAACCGCTACCCTCTTCCACGCATTGACGATTTGTTCGACCAGCTACAAGGGTCGAGCTACTATTCGAAGATTGATTTGAGATCGGGATATCACCAGCTGAGAGTCCGAGAAGAGGACATCTCCAAAACAGCCTTCAGAACTCGCTATGGCCACTATGAGTTTTTGGTCATGCCTTTTGGGATGACAAATGCACCAGCGGTCTTCATGGACTTGATGAATCGAGTGTGCAAGCCTTACTTAGACAAATTCGTTATTGTCTTCATCGACGACATCCTGGTCTATTCTAAGAGTCAGGAGGAGCACGAACAACACTTACGACTCATTTTGGAACTCCTACGAAAAGAACATCTGTACGCAAAGTTTTCAAAATGTGACTTCTGGCTTCGTGAAGTCCATTTCTTAGGCCATGTAGTGAACAAGGATGGGATTCACGTTGATCCATCCAAGGTCGAGTCAATCAAGAGCTGGCCTGCACCTCGTACGCCAACGGAAATTCGCCAATTCTTGGGATTGGCAGGTTACTACAGGAGATTTATCAAGGATTTTTCCAAGATTACTCAGCCTCTTACTTCACTAACGCAGAAGGGTGTTGTTTATCGTTGGGGAAACGCACAGGAGTTAGCGTTTCAGCACCTAAAGGATAGACTTTGCAGTGCACCTATCCTTTCATTGCCAGAGGGCACGGACGACTTCGTGGTCTACTGCGACGCATCTATTCAGGGTCTTGGCTGTGTTTTAATGCAGCGGGATAAGGTTATAGCCTACGCTTCACGCCAACTTAAGGTTCATGAAAAGAACTACACTACACACGATCTAGAGCTGGGAGCGGTTGTTTTTGCGCTTAAGATATGGCGACACTACTTGTATGGCACCAAGTGTGCTATCTACACTGACCACAGAAGCCTCGAGCACATCTTCAAACAGAAGGAACTCAACATGCGACAGCGACGATGGGTCGAACTGCTAAACGACTACGAATGCTCAATCAGGTACCACCCAGGCAAAGCCAATGTTGTGGCTGACGCCCTCAGTCGAAAGGACACCGCGCCTAAGCGCGTGCGAGCTTTACAACTCACTATACAGTCTAGTCTTCCTTCACAGATACGAGATGCTCAGGTAGAAGCATTGAAACCAGAAAACATCAGGGCTGAAGCCTTACGTGGCTCAAGGCAACGCTTAGAACAAAAGGAAGATGGTGCTTATTACGTAACAGGACGCATTTGGGTTCCACTCTATGGTAACTTACGCGAGCTTGTAATGGATGAAGCTCATAAATCTCGTTACTCGGTACATCCAGGTGCGGATAAAATGTACCACGATATCAGAACTACATACTGGTGGCCCAGCATGAAGGCCCACATAGCCACATACGTTAGCAAATGCTTGACTTGTGCGAGAGTCAAGGCAGAATACCAGAAACCGTCAGGTCCACTTCAACAACCTGAGATACCACAATGGAAATGGGAACAAATTTCCATGGATTTTGTTACCGGTTTACCTAGATCCCAGCGCGGAAATGACACTATTTGGGTGATCGTGGATCGACTCACTAAGTCTGCTCACTTCCTGGCAATCAAGGAAACGGATAAGTTCTCCACACTAGCAGACATATATCTTAAGGAAGTTGTTTCGAGGCACGGTGTGCCCACCTCTATCATCTCTGATCGTGACGCACGTTTTACTTCATAATTGTGGCAAGCTATGCATAAATCTTTTGGCTCTCGTTTAGACATGAGCACAGCGTATCATCCTCAGACCGACGGGCAGTCTGAGCGCACTATTCAAACTCTAGAAGACATGCTTCGGGCGTGCGTAATTGACTTTGGCAATGGTTGGGAAAAACATCTGCCACTTGTGGAATTTTCATACAATAATAGCTACCACACCAGCATTAAAGCTGCTCCATTCGAGGCATTGTACGGGCGTAAATGCCGGTCACCTCTCTGTTGGGCAGAGGTGGGAGATAGTCAAATCACAGGTCCAGAAATGGTAGTTGATACTACAGAAAAGATTGCTCAGATACGACAACGCATGGCGGCAGCTCGTGACCGTCAGAAAGCATACGCTGATAAAGATAGAAAACTACTCGAACTCCAGGTTGGAGATCGAGCGCTACTCAAAGTTTCACCCTGGAAGGGTGTGGTCCGTTTTGGCAAACGCGGCAAACTCAATCCACGATACGTCGGACCTTTCGAAGTTATTGAGAAGATAGGCAGGGTAGCCTACAGGTTGAATCTACCAGCTGAACTCAGTGCAGGTCACAACGTCTTTCACGTGTCGAATCTGAAGAAGTGTATGTCAGATGAGACCCACATAGTTCCCTTAAAGGAACTCACTATCGACGAGCGGTTGCACTTCGTCGAAGAACCAGTTGAAATCACGGACCGGGATGTTAAGGTCCTCAGGAACACGAGAATCCCTCTTGTACGAGTTCGTTGGAACTCCCGCCGCGGCCCAGAGTTCACCTGGGAGCGTGAAGATCAAATGGAACTCAAATATCCCCAGTTATTCGGAACCAATGCAACCACTACTGAGGCTGAAGCTACTACTGCGGAATTTCGGGACGAAATTCCAGATTAACGGGGGGAGAATGTGACACCCCAGGAAAACCAGTGAACGATACAACTTACCTAGCTTCCTCAGTGAGTGCGTACCAAATTTCGGGACGAAATTTCTTTTTAGTTGGGGATAATGTGACAACTCGTATTTTCCGAACCTATCTTAGTACTTTGATGTAACCTAGGTGAACGTAATTCGATTATATGAACTTGATTGATTTATTGAATATTACGATTATGTGTCTATGTGTATATATGTATGTTGTAGTCGCACAACACAACCCAATCGCACAAGCCTTTGGGCTTTACAAATCTCGGCCTACTCCTCTTTAAATTGAACCGAATGGACAACCCATGTAAAGGGTTCGGCCCACTTCTACAAATCGCATACATTGACTATTGGAAAGTTGTTCTCATTTGTTGCAACTTTCATAACAAAAACCCTAGCTCTTCTCTCTCTCTCTCACGAACTTGAAGGCAGCCAAACATCCTTTTCATCGAAGTTCATAGGGTTGGGATCATTCTCTTGTTCGGATCAATTCTTGTTCCTTCTCTATTCGGTTAGTGTGATTAACTATTGTTTGATGGTTTTGTGATGTGTGTTACATATGCTCGATATGATAGATGATGTATGGTTATGATTGTCTTGAATAGTATGTGATTAAGCATGATGAATGTAATCGATTATATATGTATTTGATTCGAATCCGAAGGGTAGATTATAGTGTTCATGGAATCGACTTACACATGTGTGTTAGATATTGTTCATATGATTCGGATTGCATGTTATTGTTCAAAAAATTTGATTGGTTGTTATTCGGCTAGCATGTGTTGTCATGATCGGATATAGACTAGTGATCGAGATTCATGTTGATATGCTTATGTATTGTTAAGTTGTTATTCATGATTTTTATTATTTAGGGTTCATGTGAACTTGGATGCTAAAAACCCTTGTTGATCTAGTATGATTTATGTATGAAACTGTTAAGTTGTTAATAGTTAAAATAAAAGGAAACATTGCAATTGGTGGCAAGATAAAAGTTGTGTAACAAACTTCCATATTATTCGAATCATTTAAAGCTGGTCGCACAAGACACCCTAGTCGCACTAGCAGACCATTCGCACAAGACTTCTTGGTCGTACAAGGTGTCCAGTCGTACAAAACATGTCTAGTCGCACAAGGTGTAGTGTCACACAAGACTGTTGGGCCGCACATGATGAATGATTATTTAACTGTTTGGGCCGGTTGTTATGTTGGACTGGGCTGGTAATCAGATTGTACAAGTTCCGGTCGCACAAGGTGCCATCAGTCGCACAAGTTGTTTAAAATGTTGGGCCGGTTATTTGTTGAACCAATTATGCTTATTTGGGCTTCTTGTTACTTGGGCTGGGTATAAAGTGAATCGCACAAGAGATCCCTGTTTAATTATTGGGCCAAGTATGTGGGATTCTTTTGTATGTAAACAATTACTGCTCAATGTGTTATTTAGATATGCCATGACTGTTACATGTTAATGACCTGTAAATTCTATGTACTCATGCGTGCATTACTTGAGTCAAAACCTGACTTGTATGGTAACCCTGTTAGGATGTGGTTGACCACTCATAGTTCAAGAAACCCTTTTGTGTATCTGCCGAGCAAACCAAGGTGAGTTCACACTCTTACCAAGGCATGGGATTCCCCAGTTGGGTTGGGAATGGGATTGAAGGATTACCTGTACTTACATTAACACTAGACTATTTACCACGGTCCTCGGATTGGGAAGGATGCCTGTGCCAAATTCTACGCAAAGCCTACGTACTGTCCTCGGATTGGGAAGGACACCAGCACTAAACCTACGTAAAATCTACGTACTACCGTCCTCGGATTGGGAAGGACGCCAGTGCTAAATCTACGTACTACCGTCCTCGGATTGGGAAGGACGCCAGCGCTAAACCTACGTACTCGCTACGTACTGTCCTCGGTTGGGAAGGGCACTTACGTAAAACCTACGTAAAATTATACTTACTACTATCCTCGGATTGGGAAGGATACTTATGGTTACGAATAGTCTAGTGGGTATATAACACGGGAAGCCCCCACCAATAGAATGCACTATCGGCCCAGTAGAGCCACATGTTACATACGAACTTACTATTACGCATTTACTTTCTGTGAACTCGCTCAACTAGTTGTTGATCCTCTGTTACATGCCTTGCAGGACCTTAGGTACTTATGGAGCTTGCACGGGAGGCGCGGTCGTTGTGGACATGGATCATGAATGCTTGATTTGACGTTATGCCATTTCATACTTATACTTATGATTGGGTTTACTTTTATGCTTCCGCTAAACATTGAATTATACTCATGTTTTGAACACCTTTCATATTGGTTTGTTTGAAATACATTACTATTTACATTTGTTCGATATGATTGGTGGCTTGATCCTGGTCAGTCACACTCCCAAGCGGTGATACTCCGCAGGTGGATTTTGGGGGTGTGACAAAATACAAAAGGAAGACAAAAACACTCTTTTTCCAACATTAGTACTCAAAAAGGGTTAGTTTTATGCCTCAATTTATGTAATTTATATGTTGCATTTTACACACATCAAATACCCCCACACTTGAACTTTTGCTTGTCCTCAAGCAAAACTCTTTAATATGTGGCTTACATTCCCAAATGGAATGGGTAGAAGAGAAGGTTTTGGGCTTGTCGTAGAGTGTCGGGATTTCCAAGATCTTTTTGGGTTTTATTTTTATTTATTTACAATCCTATTCGTCATGATTTATTTAAAACTTTTCATAAGAGAAATTATTTATTTGGGCATAACATGTCTTTTTTAAAATTCCATTTATATACAAGTTCACATACCTCACGGGGAAATCACTCACACTCGGCCGAAGGTGTATTTTTAGTGAATCACTCGAGAGCGGCATGGAACTTATTCCTACCATAGGCTTGCCAAGCAATCAATCCTCCTCCTTTTTAACTTTGATACCTTTGTAAATATCAAGAGGACTTTGTGGGTGAAAGGTTAGGCTTGGGTTAAAGGTAGGTGGTTGGGTTAGTGGTTAGAAGAAAAAGGGCGAAAAGCGTAACAAGTGTCGGTTTTCGTAGGACTTTCTATTTTTGTAACTTTTTATTTTTGATGAAGCTATTATTCAAACAAAGTTATTTTTGATGAACTTGTTTGTTTATTTGCTTCATCATCAACACAAATTTTTTTTTTTCAATCATACGAAAAACCGAACTTGTTACTAAAACAAAGGGTTAAAAATGAAAAAGGTTTTGGTGGGAAAAAGGGAGTTTGGTTTGGGTTATGAAATGAAAGGGTTTAGGCTCAAAGGGGCTAACTAGGGGGATTTTTGGGTAGGTGGTAAGAAAAAAGAAAAATAATGGTGTAGAAATAAAAAGGGTTAGTCCTAATGCCTCCATCATTTACTTACTCGGGTTTAAGTTGGTAAGGACCGGGAATGTATCGTCGTGGCAAGTTCTAGAGTTGTAAGAACCGAGCGGCTATTCACACAAGAAACGAAAAATGAGCATTTAATTTAAAGATATATATTTGTATGCTCAATAAAGGCTCAAAACTCACTTTTGTGGGAATGGGTTTTTATGTGTTCAAGTATATATCATTAAATTTTAACTAAGCTTGTCATGCCTTTTCATAATTTTCTTATGTTGGTTCTTTTTATCACGACGCTATCGGTTGTAAATTTGTAAAAATATAACCTTTTTAAGAACTTGAATTTCCCGAGTTAAACCTAGACAAGTAAAAAAAAATGAAATTTTTGAAAAATTTGGGGTGATTAGCGGTTCCAATAGAGTTTTGTGTAAGGCTTGTATTTAGGACTTGCAAAATTTCAAGGTTTAGCATCCCCCCCACACTTAAATTACACATTGTCCTCAATGTGTCCCAAAAATAAAAAAATTTTAGGTTGATTGAATGTGTAAATAGGTGTAAAAAGCAAAAATTTTGTGTTACTGGCAACCTGGACACGACCCCGTGTTGAGTGAACACGACCCCGTGTTCAGGTGCCAGTAACGAGAACTTACAGAAAGTGAATACGGGGGCGTGTTGGCTGGACACGTCCCCGTGTCTGTCAAAGTCTGCAGAATTTAAACAAACAGCAGGTTCAGGGGAATGGGCACGGGGGCGTGTCGGCTGGACACGACCCCGTGTGGACAGTCTGCAAAGTTGAAAAACAGGTCTCTTTCTTCGTTTTTCCAGTCCCGGCTTTAAGAGTACTAATGCTTAGTA
>JARYGA010007286.1:0-40450 GCA_030545235.1 Helianthus tuberosus | reverse complement strand
AAGCATCCTACTAGATTCCATGCATCACCAACATCATCGCTAAACCTGCAACATGTTTTAAAAGTGTAGTTCAATACAAAAAGTATTGGCGAGCATACAAGTTTGGTGCGTAGTATATAAGTATAAAAATGGTAAGGAACAATCCACATGGCAAACCTAGTTATCAAGATTAACGTATTAAACTGGCATGCGATTACAAGTCAACCCTCTGTTTACGCAAGTAAGAATGAAATTTAAGATGACCACTAGTCTACGGGCGGTGCGTTACTCCTATAGCGCTATACATGTTAAATGGAGGCTCGTACGAAGCTAATGACAAGTTCATCACATAAGTATGGTCTAGAAAACACGAATCAAGCATAACAAATAGTAAGCATGTATTGGATTGTTTGTTTGTACATTTGCATAAGAATATGTATAGTAAGTGTGTTTTGTATATAATAACATGTTACACCCAAAAGTGTGAAAACGGTAAAATGGGTCAAGTATACTAACAAAATTTGCATATGCTTTCCTATTATCCAATTGTTGACGAGCAATGAGATTAGGAGATCAAATGTATAAGGGTTAAAGTTCAAGGTATGTTTAGAGTCGAGATTCGGAATTTAAAACATAAGAATATAACATATGAAAGTAATCATTTAGTGCACATGATACTTGTCTTGACACTAGGAAACTCTAAGGAGTTTAAATGTTTTCATGGGACAAGGCCCCAATAGAATCGCAACAAGTTATCAAAGTCTAAATGGTGTAATCTAGTACCTTGACATATGAACACTAGTTCATCATCAAAGATTCGATTATTTGGATAATATACTTATGTATTATATAGGTTATGTAATATATATTAATAAATCCAATAGTCAAGCATGAGGTAGAAAATTAAATCTTCATTTAGGTACCTCTAAGTTTCATGGAAATCATGTAGGAGGTAGGAGGTAGGAAGAGTAGTCTTCCATTTAGGTACCTCTAAGTGTTCACCACTACACTTGATGTAAAAACATACAAGGAGGGTCATGAACTATGAATAATACAAGAATATAAACAATTACTCTAATAGAAATCATCAAGTAATGTGGGGATTTTATGTTGGATAACCCAAGTTAGTCCATAATCACACCTACATCAAGTCTTGGACTTAAACATTACTTGTGGGTTAAAAACCCTAAACAAAACAGAATGTATATGAGGTTTAACCTCTGATTTTGAATGTCTCAACCTTGTTTTTAAGCCTAACTAACCATAGAAGTGGTTATAAGCATAAGGACATAGGTTTGAGATGAGTTAGACTCAAGTCGAACAAGTTTAGTAAAGATTAGATGAAATCAGAAATGAACAATGAACTTTGGAGCCTTTTTGCCGGAGTTCCAGGGACTTATTTACTGTGAAAAACCCATGGAATCGAAGTTAAGGTTAATCTAAGCACATAGGAAAAAGAATGGACTAAATCAGACAAGAAATGAAGAAGTTATGCTCATTTTCGTGAAGGGGTATGAATCTGCTCGAATCTGGAACTCAGCTGCGATTTGTAGAGAGTTTTGAGAGTGTTTTAGAGTTGCAAAAGTGGTAGGGAGGCTGAGATTAAGTTGTATTTATAGAGGGAATGATTAGGGTTAAGTCGGTTGACTTTAAATTTGATTAGTTGGGTGTTAAACTAAATAAAAAAAACAATTCAAAGCTGTTTTACAGCTTGCGGCTGAGAGCTGATTAGCAGCCACATTTATCATCTTTTTTTGTGTTGTGACATAATACTTGATAGTTATTATTGAAGTATAATATGCATGTTATGATATAGCAAGTTAGTGGGTGTTTAATCATAAAAAAAAAGAGTAAATTGCCATTTTAGTCCCTGAGTTTTGTCCAAATTTGCCATTTTAGTCTAAATAGTTTTTTTTTCGCCTCTGGGTCCCTGACTTTTACATTTTGTTGCCATTTTGATCATTTTGTCTAACTCCATCCAAAAACCCAGTTTGTAACAGGGGTATTTTGGGGATTTCCTTAAAAAATGTTTTCAGTTGCCATTTTGATCCAATTCCAAAAAATCAAAAAAATTCAAAAAAATCAAAAAAATTCCAAAAAAATTCTAAAAAATCATAAAAATTCTAAAAAATCATAAAAATTCTAAAAAATAAAAAAAAATTCTAAAAAAAAATCCAAAAATCATTATATGTTTCGGCACGAACCGTTTCGACCCGTACCGTTTCGAACCCGAACCGTTTCGAACCCGAACCGTTTCGAACCGTACCGTTTCGACGCGAACCGTTTCGAACCGTACCGTTTCGACGCGAACCGTTTCGAACCGTACCGTTTCGAGCCGAACCGTTTCGACGCGAACTGTTTCGACCCGTACCGTTTCGAACCCGAACCGTTTCGAACCGTACTGTTTCGACACGAACCGTTTCGAACTGTACCGTTTCGACGCGAACCGTTTCGAACCGTACCGTTTCGACCCGTACCGTATCGAACCGTACCGTTTCGACCCGTACCGTATCGAACCGAACCGTTTCGACGCGAACCGTTTCGAACCGTACCGTTTCGACCCGTACCGTATCGAACCGAACCGTTTCGACGCGAACCGTTTCGAGCCCGTACCGTATTGAACCCGAACCGTTTCGACGCGAACCGTTTCGAACCGAACCGTTTCGACCCGTACCGTATCGAACCGAACCATTTCGACGCGAACCGTTTCGAACCGTACCGTTTCGACCTTACCGTTTCGAACCCGAACCCGTTTCGAACCCGAAACGGTTCGCGTCGAAACGGTACGGGTCGAAACGGTACGGGTCGAAACGGTACGGGTCGAAACGCTTCGCGTCGAAACGGTTCGGGTTCGAAACGGTTCGGGTTCGAAACGGTACGGGTCGAAACGGTTCGTGTCGAAACGGTTCGGCTCGAAACGGTTCGGGGTCGAAACGGTACGGGTCGAAACGGTTCGCGTCGAAACGGTTCGGTTCGATACGGTACGGGTCGAAACGGTTCGGTTCGAAACGCTTCGCGTCGAAACGGTTCGGCTCGAAACGGTTCGGGTTCGAAACGGTAAGGGTCGAAACGGTACGGTTCGATACGGTACGGGTCGAAACGGTTCGGTTCGAAACGGTACGGGTCGAAACGGTTCGTGCCGAAACATTTAATGATTTTTGGATTTTTTAGAATTTTTTTGATTTTTAGATTTTTTTGAATTTTTTGGAATTTTTTTGATTTTTTGGAATTTTTTTGATTTTTTGGAATTGGATCAAAATGGCAACTGAAAAAATTAGTGATTAAGTACAAACTGTTACAAACTGGGTTTTTGGATGGAGTTAGACAAAATGATCAAAATGGCAACAAAATGTAAAAGTCAGGGACCCAGAGACGAAAAAAAAACTATTTGGACTAAAATGGCAAATTTGGACAAAACTTAGGGACTAAAATGACAATTTACTCTAAAAAAAAATAAAAGAAGCACACAAGCTGCTGATCGAGATGGTTGTTGTCCCAATTTTTTATTTTATATATTTTTTTGATTTAATAGAAATAAATGAACATAATACATCCACTATATTATTATAATTAAACATTTACGTTGATGTTATTATATTATTACTATGTTATTATTATTATTATTATTATTATTATTATTATTATTATTATTATTATTATTATTATTAACCATGTATTTAATAGTTAACAAGCATGTATAAGTTATGCGTACAAGTATGTTGAGTATCGGTTACGCGTATGTATTCGAGATTGGTAACGTATAAGCCGAGTATTGTAACACGTATAAGCATGTATATAAAAAAATAGTATTCCATATAAAAGATTCGTTTCATTACGATCAAAGTCTCAGATTTACAATGGCTTGAAACGAGAAGACGATTACAAGAATACAAGTTTTCCAAAATTAGAATTTCAAGCAAAGGTTTCTAAATGTGGAAAGTATGAAAACGCAGGGCGTTACAGTCTCCCATCATTTAGGAAATTTCGCTCCGAAATTTATTTAAGAGGAAGACTTGAAAGAGTTTTGGCGAAAAGGTGATTATATAAAATTTGAGACTCGAAAGTTTTGAAACGTACAAAGTATGAAGTTTTGAAAATGTCAAGATAGGTTTGCAAAAGGATTTGTTTGGCTAAAATGGTTTTGAGGCATAAGCATTGGATAAACGAAAGTAGCGTGTTAAAGATGAAGTCTCATCGTGGATAATCGGATATAATACGTTTGTGAGTTGTTTAAAGTTTGTATTAGGTCCAAAGGTCTGCAAAACACTGAATTTCTCATGGCACGTTTTACGAAAGTTTGGTAACATGGGGAAAACACTTATATATAGGAAGTACCAGCGGCTTATCCACCATGTTTTGACCACAATACGTCCGTTTCGTATGCGGTGTCATGTTACGTTCCGTGTCTTACCATACACAGTAGTACACTCTATGGTTCTCATACGCCTATTACTATAATCCCGTGTGCACCCGCGATTTTTTGATCATCGCATGATCCGCATAGCTTGTACTAGTTGTGTATGAATCATGGTATACAAAAAAAAAAAAAAAAAAGAATGTGTACGTATAAGAATATAGTATATAAGCAAGTCCATGCTTAAGTATGTTTGGGACCCACGTAAGCGAATCCCTCGGATTACACTCACGTACGGGTGTAAATCTATGAATCATGAGTATGAATGAAAGTATGAGCATAAGTATAAGTTTAAGTATGCATATACACGTAAGTATGAGTATAAACACTAAACGCATAGTAGTATGAGTATAAGTAAAATCATAAAATGTATCGTTATGAATATGAGTATGAGTATGAGTATGAATGTAGGTATGAATAATAAGGATTACGTATATAGTATATGTTGGAACACAACGGATTTAAGCGTATAAAAGTGTTTAAAAGGTTGAGTTTGTAAATACGAACGATATAAATGAAATTGTCGTGAGATATCGACTAAAATGTGCACGATGATATGCATGTATAGTGGTTTAAGCAAAACGTCGAGTTTATCGAATCAAAATAGATTGAGTTTGGTTTGGAAGATAGAATGTAGTTAGTAAATGTAAGACATTATAAAGTATTCATTGGTTATGCATAACGTATTTTGAAATGAATGAAATGCTACTTTTTGTTTTAAAAAGAGTTTACGTATGTTGAAGATGGTCGGTCCCCATGAAGTCTTCTAGCCCACGTTGTAACACCACGTAAAAACGTGTCCAAATATATAAAGACACGTGTCCTAAACTCTAATTATGTGAAAGATTGACTCTGAAGGACTAAAGTTGCCAAATGATAAAAATATGTATGCGAAGGGACTAAAAGTGTCAACATGCTAATTTATGCCTCTGAGTGACCTTTTACTCGACCCGAGACTTTGTTGTGTTAAAACACGCTCTCGGGAATAATTGAGAAAGATTATGAAAGTTGAAGGACCAAAGGTGTCAAGATCAAAAGAAATTGTTTTTCTGATTAGCCTCTTACGGACCGTAAGGGCCAAGGCTTACGAACCGTAAGGAGGATACCTGGGCGATACAATTCAAAATCGGTTACGGACCGTAAGGGGTCAGGCTTATGGTCCGTAAAGCCTGTATCTGGGCAGAATTTTTGGACAGCTGCAGGTTTCATGCTCTAACCGCCTTATAACCTTCCAAATTGAAACCAGGAGCTTATTGTCGGTTTTAGGATACCACTAGGACACCTGGGGTGATCCTAGGAGCCTCCTTAACAGCTGTGAATGATCCAAATGCTTGCAAATTGTATATAAAGGACCATAAGTTCAAGTGTTCTAGTGCACTTTCATTTGCAACAACTTATAAACTCTCTTCTGGAGCTTGCAAGCAGTAGGAGAAGAATTCCAAGTGTAGAAAAGATAGCAAGGACACTAAGTAAGAGTTTTAATCCCTGCTTAGTCCTTTTAATTAGCTTAAAAACTGAAAAGTCAAACATATCGTAATTAAGCTTTGACTTTCGGTTTAATCACAAATGGTCCAGCCACTGATCAAAACGAAAGTGGTTATGGAACCATATTAAGGTAGGTGATTAACCCTTAAAAGGGCACCTCCTAATTATTTCGTTTGACTAGTTAATTGTCGGGTCAAACTAGTTTGACAAAAAGTCAAACTAGACAGAAAGTTTAAAAATGAATTTAATTAATAAAACAGAGGTTCTAAATTATATTCTAACATTCTAATGACTTGGTAATTAATATTAGAACATGTTTTATCAGTCCTAACCCGATAATTATCAGTCTAAGGTCAGTTTATAACCGAAAGTCGCAAAAGATTGACTTTTGCTTTGACTTTCAGTTCTGACCCGTTCAAGCTTAATTCTCCCATGTTTTAAGCTTCCATTAGGACCACATTATTCAGTAGTATAACCCTCTGGAGTTATATTGCATGGTTCTTAATGGTTTGAATTATATGCTCTTGATTGTTAATATGCTTATAAATGCCGTAAATGCCCTTTTGTCATACAAATGAGATTTTTAGAAATGTGAGTGGACAAAAACATTTGCTACTGATATTTAGACTTGTCCCAAAAATTTGACATCAGTTCTTGGTCCCAAATAGAAGTTATGCTCGATATCGTAATTAGAAGCTTTTTATTAATTAATTTGCGATATCTTGCATAAAGCATGTTTAAACTTAGATTTTGAACCAAAACTCATTACCTACTGTTAAGATATTATTTCTAAGGAATTTTAAGATTTTTGGTCAGATTATAATCTGGCATAGAGTTCTTGTGTAATTCGGTTAATGACAATAATGCCCTTTTTAGACATAAAATGAGATTAACAAAGGATTTGAATGCCACAATTTTTTCCTACTGATTTCATACATTAAATAAATTATTTGAGCATTTAAAACTGATAAAAATCTCAGATTTACATAAACATCTTGATTATCTTCGATTAGCGAGTTTTACACTAATTAGGTGCATAGTATGGTTTAAAACCATATTTAACATCTAAGACTTGTATTAGGATCTGAGTTTGGTTTTGATTGTGTTTAACGTTTGAATTAGGATGAAGAATGAATGAGAAATTCAGCGGAATATTAATGGAAACAAACTTTTCACAATCAAACAGGAGAATTGCTTTCAACACACATTTTCAACAATGAACCGAATGATTAAATTTAATTCATCAACGATTACAATTGCATGTATGCAACAAACTCCCCCTCAGCCTGAGCTCACAATGATTTGTTCATACAGGAAGAAAGATGGTGAAGAGCTAATAGAACAGTACATGGTACTGTTCTATTTATAGGCACGGACAAACCACTGTGGCATCTTTGCTGACGTCACCATGAAAGTGACATCTAACCTCCTAACAAACTCTAACCTCTGATCTATACAAGTACTGCTATGCTAACAACTGTTATTACAATTCATTACATAAAGATAAACTAAACTACTGCTGAATCCTTCCACTGATGTGAACCCAGCATCACTTGATATAACCCAGCAGTGCTTGACTCAAGGCAGTAGATTGAACAGCAGGGCTTTAGTTTTCATCAGTCTTTGACTTAATCAGCAGTTGTACCGATCAATAGATAGGAGGTCAGCAGATGTTGAAACCACTTTCAAGGGGAGAGACATGTATACACAACATCTGCTTATTCTGGATCCACTGCTCTGATCCAGTTTTGGCTTTAATTATCTGTTCCTCTGATAGGGTTCAATCCCAACAATCTCCCCCTGGAACAGGTAATGCCAAAACCCTTCATTATTGGTAGATCTTTATTGCCTCATCAACAGTTCCCTTATTTTCCCTTTGAGTTGTAACTCAAAGGCTAAGGCATCTATGTCATCTTCATCCCTGCCCAGTGGAAGATCAAGGAGATCCTGCAAATCTTCAAGACTTAGGCCAAGTGCTTGTTACCTTGTTATTTTCTTCACTTCTCCACTAGACTTGATCACTGTCTGTACATGGGTCTGTTTGTCAGTTTTCCACTTTAGTACTTTTGAGTCTGGTGGGTTTCTTGGGAGATTTTTATTAGATGAGGAGTTTAGTGATGCAGGCCTTGTGATGACTGTTTGAGCAGTGCTTGCACGTTGGTTTAGGCCAAGAGTTTCAGCTATCATCTGCTTAATGCCCTCTTTTACAAGTTCATCTCCTGCCATTAATTCTGCCACTGTTTCAGTATCCAACTATTGTCTTCTTTTATAGATGGCAGCACCAGCTGGAGCAGTGGATCTCCTGATTTGCAGCTTTGGTGGTCTTGTTGAAACCTCTGCTTCAGGGTAGTCAGGTTTTTGTGGAACTTTAGGATCTTTCTTCCTTAATTCCTCCAACCTTTTGTAGGTGGTCCTAACTTTGTCTTCTCTCCATCTTGACACTTGATTTTTAGACCCGTAATCAGCAGCAACTAATTCCTCTTTCATTCTCTTCAGCTCTAATGTCTTTTCAGGCACATTCTTCTTGTACTTTGACCAATCTGGAGGAGTGTGTTTGACCTTATTCTTAATCATTTCTTGAATCCTAGCTGCTTCTTTTTCAAGCTCAGGAATGGTCCACTCTCTGTACATATATTTTTCACCCTTATACTTCTTAAAAGCCATGATATTTTCATTGTAATCTTTTCTCAGGGTTTCATCTGCTCTTTCTGAGACTTGCTTACAAACATTCTTTGCAAACTGCTCCAATGATCTAACTTGTGTGAGCAGAAATTGATAATGCCTTTGAATTTCTTTATCAGTTTTTCCTTGAGAGCTTCTTTTGGAGATATCCTCTGCCTGTTGAGCCTTAACTTTCAAATACTCTTCAATATTGTTAGGCCTAGGATATCCTTCAACTGATGGCAACTTCCTTTTAGCAGGATCATCCTCATAGTAGAAGGATTTGATCTCTTCTCTGACTGCAATGAGTTCAAGAGGATATTGGAAACCTGCAGGAGTGATGATAGGGATTGGTTGTTGTACTTGAGCTGATGAGAGAGGAACAGGGTTTGGAATAAGTGCAAGGTATTGTGAACATGTTGGTGGTGGTGATGGAGAGTCATCATCAGGTATGAAAATCCTCCTCCTTTTTATTGTAGGAGAGGCTGATGATGTCTTGGGTGGATCAGTGGTGGTGAGTTGAGTGGTAGAAGGTGGCTGACTAACAGTTGTTGAAACAACTGGTGTTTCAACCACTGTTGCCATTACAACAGATGTTGTAACATCTGATGTCTTCTATTTTTTGGCAGGAGGTGATGGTGGTGAGATTGTTTTTAGTGGTGATGGTGGTTTTGGTGGTGAGATGTTTTTTGGAGGTGTTGGAAAGGCAGTGGTTGTGTGTGTTGAAGTAGTGTGTGTTGAAGTGATAGCAGATGTTGAAACTACTGAAGTACCATCAGTTGTTGATACAGCAGGAGTTACAACAGCTGTTTGAGTGGAAGATTGATGTTGGGGGCTTTTGGAAAGTGGTTTGGAAGTATGATTTGTGAGTCTGGATGGTGTAGATTTGAGTTGCCTCACTTTTCTAGTGGGATTCTTTCTTTTTGGCTCAGGATTTTGAACATCCTTTGGCTCAGAACAACCCTGCGCATTCAGCTCCATATAAGCTCTTTTCTCCTCATTCCACCTGGACATATCCTTTGCCTCTCTGTCCCTTTTTACACTTGCTTTTGCTTCAGCAAGTGAATTTTTGGTAACATCAATCTTTTTGCTACCATCTGGCAAGGGAATCTTTTTAGTCATTGCATCTTTTTCCGGTTAAATATACAGACCATCATCTATTCCCTTCTTCTTCCACTCCTTGATTTTCTCCCCCTTTTTGGCATTGTCTGGGGGTAGTTGATCAATGAAGAGAACAGTGGGAGGAGTAGTGCCAATGGTGTTCAAGAGATGGGCCTTTATAGCCTTGATGTCTGCTTGGGTGTTTCTAAACCTGGACTCCATTATGTTTCTCAGCTCTTGTACATGTATTGCATGTTGCTGATCAGCCGTTTGTCTTTGTTGTTGGAGCAGGGGTTGAAATAGACTCCATAACTCATTTGCAGCAGGTGCTTGTGGTGGAGCAGATGCTTGAGTTGGAACAGCAGTGGGTTGCACCTTTTGAACTTTCAACAACTGTTGCATCATATCTTTTATTTCTGCAACAGAGGTATCCACTTTTTCAATTCTATCCGTCAATTTTAGGTACTTTAAACCATCACCCAACTTAATGGGATCATCTGATTTCCCACTAACAGTGGTTGTAACAGTGGTTGACTCAGGGATTGTATTCCAAAAGTCATCCACTGATGCCCCTTTGTCTTGGTACTGGGGACTTCTTCCCTCAACACTTGATAACCTTTTGATGGTACCAGTGGTCAAAACAAACTCACCAGTGGTTATCAGAGGTGCTATAGAAGGAATTGCCTCCAAGAAAGTCTTATTGATGTAACCACTGTCCAAATGTAAACCAGTGGGTTAAACATTTGTAGTGGCTGCTTCACTTGGACTACCACCAAGAGTTACATGTAACTCAAGGGGTGTAAACTCCTCAGGTCTTGTTGGTGGGTTAGCAATGAATGATACATCAGACCTAGTCACTTGTTTGAGTATGTTCTCATTGACATGTGAGTGAGAAGGACTAGTTTGTGCCTAGTTCAAATCAATAGCATCCAACAATAATTTAGTTGGTGGGGGAATTGTGGAGGTGAGGTTGGGTGTAGAAAGAGAATTGGCCCCGGGCATTGGGCTGTGGACGATGGAAGCAAGTGATTCCAGAGCATCATATTGTGGTGTCCCTATTTGTACAACCTGTTCTTTTTGAGAAGAAGCAGGGGGAGTTTCAGGCATGGGTTGAGATATTTCTACCAACTGCTGTGAGGAAGTAGCAGCAGTGGTTTCTTGTGACTTTTGTGCTGTCACTGGCAGTTGCTCTGGTATCTCATCCTCCAGAGTTGCCTTTTTGATAGGTTTGGGGGGGGGGGGGGGGCTTTTGAGATTTTTGTTTTGGCCTTTTGGTGATTTTAGGTGTGGGTTTCGAAGCAGTTGTGTGGCTACTATAATCACCTGGAGCAGTGGGCTCAGCAGCAGATACCTGAGGAGTAGTGGTAGCTGCTAAATTCTGGTCAGGCACCTCTGCTTGTGTTTTGCAAGGTGTTGACATTCTTGTAAAAGTTTCAGCAGTTAAGCTGTTTATTTGAAAAGATGCACCTTGTTTTATTGCAGCAGCATCATCCTTACCAAGTTTCTTTTCAAAATAGTAACTTAGAAATCTTGGAAAAAGTAAGAATGGCTTTTTATCAACATTTTTAACCAAATCATTAAAGATTTCCTGGGAGTAATTGAAATTTTCATCTTGAAGAATAGCATATCCCAGGTTTTGAATCTTTAATGGTATTTCATTAAAAGAAGTGGTTTTGTTTGAAACACACATAAGCAGAGTATGGAACAAAAATCTTGTTACAGGTGGAAAATTACCTTTTTGTAAGGTATCCTTTTTAATTTGTTCTGCATACCACCTTTCAAGGAAATCCGTTTTTAACTCATTTTTTGGAAAAGAAGTTTTACCTTGCTTATCATTGAGTTCAAAGACTTCCGAGATGGATTGTGGTGTGATTTTGACAGGTTTACCCATTAGAGAAGAATTGATGGCTATGACATCCTCGCCTTGTTTGTCAAGGGTAATATTCTTCCAAAACTCTCTTTGGGTGTCCAAGTAAATTGGAGCATCTGCTGTTAACAAAGTTTTGTACTTTGATGCAGACATGATGGCAATGATGGAATCGAAAGCATCGGTGGTTCCTGGTTTTGTAAGAAGACCCAGATAATTGTGTGGTGATTTGTATGGAATTTCAATAGGTGTAGCCTTTTGAGTGGCCTTTTTACTAGAAGATTTTGAAGTGGGTGTTGCAGATGACTTCAATTTTGTCATTTTGGAGAAGACGATCGAAGAAGTTTGTGAAGAAATTTAAGGAAATGAGATGAGAACTGCTTTGAGAAAGGAATTTTTAAGAATTCAATTCGACAGTAAAACCCTGTTTGGGGTTTTGAAGGGGGGGTTTTATAGAGAAAAAGTGAATGCTGACGTGGCAGCGGTTAAAAAAGATCTGACAGCTATGTACTGACCACGTGCCAACCCCTGATGAGATGAAGGAGAATTTGTCTTTTATGAAGACCACTGATGGAACAAGACCAGTGGTTGTAATAGTAAAAATGAAAGAAGTGGGTGATTTTTACTATCAGTGGATAGCACATCAATGGATAAAACACTGACTTTGAACAACAGTGCTTATCAAGAAATGAGGGAACAGGGGTTGACTTTCAGCAGTGGACAGAGTTTTCAGTAGAACAGACCTTTGAACAAATCAGTGGTTATGGCAGACTTTTAAGGATTTTAATGAAAAGTTCATTTTTAGCTATTTTTAAGGATGGATTTTTGATTTTTTGAAAACATTTTAATGCTTTTATTCATAGAAAGACAGGATTTTGCCGGTTATTCCATGTTTAGCATGCCAATCCTAGAGATAAAGCTTTCAAAGGTGGATGTGTCTAATGCTTTGGTTAGCATATCTGCCAGCTGATCCTTAGTTGGAACATGGTGCAGAGAAATCAAACCTTTTTCATAGCAATCCCTCACAAAGTGATGTCTGATGTCGATGTGCTTGGTGGTTGAGTGGGAAACTGGATTTTTGATGATATTTTCTGTTGCCTGGTTATCCAACATGAGTGGTGTCTTTAAGGCAGTGATACCAAAATCCAGCAACTGATTTTGAAGCCAAAGCAGTTGGGCTGTACAGCTTGCAGCAGCTATATATTATGCCTCTGCAGTGGATGTGGAAACAGCTGCTTGCTTGTTGCTTTGCCAAGACACTAAGCAATTGCCTAGGAATTGGCACCCTCCTGAGGTGGACTTTCTTGTCTTGTCACATCCAGCAAAGTCACTATCTGAGAAACCCGAAAACTCAATTTTACCATCAGCTGGATACCAGATACCAAGTGTGGGAGCACCTTTTAGGTATCTGAATATCATTTTTACAGCAATAAGGTTTGATTGGGATCTTGCACAAACACATGTTGCAAACATGATGTCTGGCCTAGATGTAGTTAGGTACAATAAAGGCCCAATCATGCTTCTATATAAAGTTTGATCAACCAAATCATCCTTCTCATCAGACATGACTACTTTATTGGTTGCAATGGGTGTACTACATGGCTTGCAATCATCCATCTCAAATTTCTTTAAAAGTTCTTTGGCATATTTGCCTTGATGGATAAAAGTGCCATTTTGCAGTTGCCTTACTTGGAGACAAAGAAAGCACTGGAGTTCACCCATTGCACTCATTTCAAACTCAGCTTTCATGAGTTGCCTAAACTCTTCACACATTTTATTACATGTGCTTCCAAAGATGATGTCATCCACATAAATCTGGACAATCATCAAATCCTTTCCTCTCCATTTTAGAAACAATGTTTTGTCTATCTTACCTCTTGTGAAACCAATGGAAATTAGAAAGGTGGAAGGAGTTTCATACCAGGCCCTTAGTGCTTGTTTCAGGCCATACAAAGCTTTATTCAGCTTGTAGACATGATTTGGATTAAATGGATCCTCAAAACCTGGAGGTTGTCAAACATAAAACTCCTTTTGAATCTTACAATAGAGGCATTTGATATCCATTTGGTACACCTTGATGTTGTGGTTGATAGCAAAGGCCAGAAATAATCTGATAGCTTCAAGTCTTGCTACAGGGGAAAATGTTTCATCATAGTCAATGCCCTCTTCTTGTCTGAAACCTTATAAGTTTTATTTTTGAAGACCCATTTTGTGCCAATAGGACTTACACCCTCTGGCAATGGTACAAGCTCCCAAACTTGTTGTCTTCTAAACTGTTGGAGCTCCTCTTGCATGGCCTCTACCCAGCTGTTGTCTTTTAGTGCCTCTTGGTACTTGACTGGTTGATGGAGAGATAGAAAGCCAACAAAAAGACAAATGTTTTGGGATTGACTTCTTGTGAGCACCCCTTCATTGATGTTGCCAATAATTTGGTCTGGTGGATGAGATTTCAAGAAGATAAGATCTCCTTGGTATGGAATAATGGCATTGAGTGGAGAGGGCGGCAGATGTGAATCATCTGAGTGAACCACTGCTGGTGACTTTGATGATCCAGCAGTGGCTTCAAAAGGTGGTGGAATAGGAGGTAATGGTGTGGACACATGCTGACTTTGATCAACTCTTTGAGGACTTTTTCCAACAGTGTTTGATGATGTGGAAGCAGTGGTTAATGGGCTACTTTGATCAACAACTGTTGAGGTAGCAGTGGTTGAGCTTTGACAGCTGTTTTGAACATCTGCTGCTCTTCCCATTTGGACAGACTTTTGTTGAGGTATGATGATTTCATACCCATAGTCTGGTGATGAATCCTCTAATGGACCTGCACTGTTAGTCTTGATAGCAGTATTTTCAAAAGTGAACTTATCAAGATCAAACAAATCTGCAGGGTTTGCTGGGATTTTCATTGATGAAAGTTCATTGAACTTTACATTCAAATTCTCTTCCACTGTTCTGGTCCTTGTTGTGACACCTGTGTCACTTCAACCATCAAACAAAAGCCAAACTAATGAAATATTGTATTTCATACTTGGAATTTGTAAAAATATGTGTATCGTTTGCACATATCAACTCTTGTTCGATTTCAAGCTTTAAATCGCTTTCTGGAGGGGTATACGCGCTCTGATGCGTAGATATAACCAGTTTAATGCAACGAACACTCCGGAATAGTGAAATAGGCTTAACATACATTAAATAACCTCTACATAACTTATAAATAAGTTTTGGATGGTTTGGGATGCCGAAATCAAGTTAATTTACTTACATGGACTAAATTTGACAAACTGCGAAAGTATGCCAATTTGAACTGTAACAGACATTCCGGAACATGACCATAAGTTAAACATACCATAAATATCCTTTACATAGCTTAGAAATAGGCTTTGAGGGGTTCGGTGTGCTAAAATAAACTTTTGGGTCATTCAGGGACTAAAAGCGTCAAAAAGTGCACAAGTTATTTTCACGCATAACTTACGTTCTGAATACATCCGGACATCCAAAAATTTATGTAAGCACTAAAATATTTTATTTTAGTGTTTGGCATAAGAAAAATCCATTCGTCGCGTCATTTGGATCGTTTTTCGCGCTTATGCGCATTCCGTCGTAATTAAGCGAACATCGCGATCGTACGGCCAAACGAACTGACATCCGACATATTTTTGAGCATGTTTCATGTCCACAATGTTTAGGCATCATTTTAGGGCCTTAAAGTTGGCTTTACGGGCCTTAGAAGTGTCGGAAATGGCCTTAAACACCAACAGGGACCTAAACTGTCAATTCAGCAAAGTTTCTTCTGACCAGACAGGCCAGGCGGCCCGCGTAAGGTTTGTGTGTATCTTTACGCGGCCCGCGTCAGTGTTCCAGACCAGATTTAGGGTTTTAAACAGGCTGTTAACAGCTTTGTTACCCACAAAACCCACTTGCACATGGTAAATCTTATACTAGGGGCTGGTTTTGGATGTGCACATGGTATTACAATACCATGGGTGCAAGTGTATGGCCAAGATTCGATCACGTTTTCCAAGAAACGATCCTAACGGTTCGGGAAATCCTATAAATACCCACATCCCCCAACTTCAAAACTCACTAGAATCTGATTTGAGAAGCTCTAAGTTGGAACCTTTGTTTCATACCTGAGCTACTTGAATCACGATTAGCATTCGGGGACCCTTCGTAAGTATTCTTTCGTTCTTTTATTGCTTTTCGAGTCTGAAAGTCAAACTTTGTTTGACTTTCTGCGTTGACCAATTTATGGTCAATGCGAAGTTCGTTTGAACTTCACAACGTGATTGTAATCAAGATGGTTATAGTCCCTTGTGACTATGCCTACTGATTACCACGTTGTCTAGGGTCGTAAGGGTAAGCGATCTAATAAATCGCTTATACCTTCGAACCCGACCCATTTGGTCGATCATTAGGATCCGACCAAACACATTAGGTGACCATTGTATATAGGGAATAACCTTCCGAGGTTATACCTTATGGTCGCTTCGTTTAAGTAGTTGTATGATAGGTAGTTTATATGCCTTAGGTAAATTACCAAAATACCCCTTTTATGCCAAAATTCATTTTAAACATATGCAACATAACTTTTGACATCTAAACTGATTTGACAACAATATTAGACATGTTAAGGCATATGTTACTTGTCATAGGGCTAGTTAAGCGGTCCGAACACGTTTCACGCGAACGATGCGTTAAAGTAGCATAAGCTACCTAAACGGGTCGTAATGGGTCGTAAGCACTCATGTTAGGTTTCATTCAGTATGTAGGCTTTTTTAAACCATATTACACGAGTCTCCATACTCGTTTGGTTTACGAACCCTCATTCTATCCGATCCTCCGATTTAGGTCCGGTTTATTAACATAGTTACCTATATTAGGTGCCGTTTGATATCCGTGATCTCTAGCATTGTTTGGTTGTTACTCAAGGACTTTTGAGCAATCTAAAGTGAGTACATAGACTCCTCTTTTACTGTTTTCCACACGTTTTGGGGTGGAACACATGTGCCTACTTGTTACTTTCCTGTTTTCACATCATATACTTGCTATGTTCATTAGTACATTTATAGTACATGATTTCGTTACATTTTATGCTATGTATGACCATTGTGTGCATACCTAGTACATTGTTTTACATTAAATTTCATGCTATGTATGCCCATTGTGTGCATATTTAGTACAGTTCACATGCTATGTATGTCTATTGTTGCATACTTAGTACAGTTGTTTCACGTCACATGCTATGTATGTCCATTCGTTGCATTGTTCATCATACTTAGTACATCTGTTATTCATCACATGCTTACATTTTGACATCTATATACACAATTCATGATTTACATTTGACAATAGACATTTGACTATACATAAACATTTCTACAATTGTTAAACATTATATCTTGGTGGTTTGGTTTGAGTAAGTGGTTAAGTAACGAGGCGTGTGTAATATGATACAAGCATGGTGGATACGCCGCTGGCACTTCCTATATATAAGTGTTTGTATGATATTACATATCGTAGCGTTGTTTGAATCATTTCAATTTGAGACATATAACATTTTATACAAATAACACACTTTTCACAAGACATTGTTTTGCAAACAACTTATCTTATACAAACTCATTTTACATGGTTATTCATTTAACCTTACATTTATTTATACATATCATCTGATCTTATCGTTTTTCAAATGATTTACAAGACAAAGCAAATTACAAGGTTCATGACTAAACATTTTCTCAAACATAAGTCATGAATTCTGTTTTCACAAAACCTATGTATCTCACAGGCATTTTTATGCTGACGTACCTATTTTCACATGTGTTTTCAGGAATTGATGCATAGGATTGATCAAGACATACTTAGGCGGACCTGTGCCTTAGTGACTTAAAACGAGACAAGAACTAGTTAATTTATGTTATGTACTCTTTGTTTCTTGTTTAAGACAATGTAAACTCTCATGTTTGATTAATAAAACGAAACTTTAATTGCCATGGATTTGAAACGATTAATTCTGTTACAACACTCCCCGACGTTTCCGCCACGTTTCGTTGTCTCACGTGGTCAGGGTGTGACAGAAAAGATGGTATCAGAGCCAATGGTTATAGGGAATTAGGTTATTAGTAATGCTTTGACCTAGTCTATAACCTTCTTAGGACCCCAACACGAGTTTACTTGCGTTTAGTCATAAATAATACCGTCACCTATCCTTAGGCGACGACCACAACAAGAACATAAAATTTCAAAACCGCTTTGAAAATTTATCATCTGTTCTTGGATGATTGATTACAAGGTTTTGAACCCTCTGTTATAAGGTTTTGAACCCCTTTGAATTTCCAAACTCTCGTCAAAGTTTTTGGTCCTAAATAATGTGAACACGTGCAAACTGGAAGAGTGAATGCCTGTACCCTGAGTTTTCTGTCTAAGGCTAGAGTGTTCGTACAAATCCACATAATCGGACCAGTCACTCTTACCTGGGAACTCTTGGGGTGAGTGTCCACTTATAGGCGAGCATGTCTTCGTGATACATTATGAGGATCTAATTGCTTTGATTCAGCCTTTGTGTGTTGTTTGTTTGCTTCGTGGTTCAAACAAATGACCAACACCCATGATTTTGGTCGGTAATTGTAACATCCTAGTCTTACCCAATGCCATTTCATTTGTTTTCTCTCTTGTTTCCCTTTTAGAATGCCTCCACGACGCGAAAATACGGTATCTATTGAAGAGCTGGCAGCTGTCATTACACAGCAAATAACTGCTGCAATCCCGAACATCGTTGCTCAATGTAACCAAGCCCTCAACAACAATAATGCCCCCTGCAACTTCAAGACGTTCAACTCGGCTAAGCCATCAAAGTTTTCTGGGTCTCAAGGAGCGACTGCACTTCTGCAATGGTTCGAGAGTCTAGAGAGTACCTTCAGGCATGTTCAATGTCCAAATGAGTGAAAGGTAGATTTCGCAGCTAGTGTCTTTGAGAAACGAGCATTGACGTGGTGGAACGGTGTGGTGAGAGATAGGGGTGCCGAAGTGGCACTGGCTCAAACGTGGGAAGAACTTAGAGCACTGATGATGAAGGAATTTTGTCCTCGTCACGGCATCAGGGCCTTGGAAAGGGAATTCGACGATCTTAAGCAAGACAGCGGTGAACATCGAGCCTACACTGATCGATATGAGGAGCTGAGCCTGTTGTGTCCTACCATGGTTACGCCTCTGGATAAGGCGATCGAAAAATACATTGATGGTCTCCCTGACTCAGTTCAGGACATTGTTACTGGTAGTAACCCCACTACGGTTAGGCAGGCCATTGAGCTATCTGCAACCTTGACTGAATCTCAAATCAGGAAACGTAAGCTTTTCCGAAAGGGTGACAAGAAACCGGTCGAGGAATCGAAACCAATCGAGGAATCAAAGACCATGGATGAACAGACTGGATCCCCTAAGAAGTCAAAGAAGCGAAAGGCTTCTCAGAACTTCGCCATGGTTAATCACAATGATCAAGCCGTCCCCAACCAACCAGCTCAACCCCCTGCTAGGAGGCCATACAATGGAACTTCACCCTTGTGCAACCAATGTAACCTTCATCATCATGCTAATGTGAAGTGCCGCGAATGCCAAATTTGTGGACTTAAAGGTCATACAGCAAAAGTTTGCCGAGCTGCAGTTGCACCAAATCAAGTTGGCAACAATCCTGCTCAAGCTCGCTTTCCACCAGGTTCTTGCTACAATTGTGGCGAGATGGGTCATTTCCGAAGAAATTGCCCAAAGCTTGCTAATGCAAATCCAGCACAGGGATGAGCATCTGACCGACTAGAAGACAACACCCTTTAGAAATAATCATGTCTTATGTATTATTTTCTTTTGTTGTCAAGGTCCATGAAACAGTTGTTATCATTGTTTATAAATAAATATTTTATATACATTGCAATGTATTTATGTGGTTGTATGTATAAAGAACATATCCCTTACAATACCGACAATCAAGGAATCGTATTCCTTGAAAAGCAAACTACCCCCAAATTTTTTCTATTTTATGATCTCTTGCGTTTTCCACGAAATTCCTAAGTACCCGTTTCTTCCAAGGAAACGAAGTACAAGGCGCGAGTTACAACACTAGACGAATACCCAAAGTACCACTATAAATCCTTAATAGGGTACCTAAGGGTATTTCCGTAAATCCTAAAATTGATGTGTTCCTTAATTCGAATATTACGTTTCTTTGAAAACAAAAATCGAATTTTTGGGAGATCATCCTATCTTTTCAGATAGATCCCAGAGGACATTGAAGTCTATCAACTGGTTTCCATATCCATTTTCAATCGATAACAAGTTAATAACAAATTAATAATCAAGTTAAACAACTATGTGATTATGTGCTTATGTGTTTCCTTTTATATTTTTGTGTAATCCAAGTTTTGTTATCCAAATCCTCGTAGAATCTTCCATATCTTCGTATAAGGGATTCATAGTAGGATACCCAAAGGTACTATATTAAATCCTCAATGGGCTTTTACGTAATAGTATAGACCCTTGGATTATGTTGTACTATTCCATAATTAGACCCCTTGAGTGGTCTAGTTAAACAGATTGATCCAAAAATCTGGTTAGGAATATCATGTGATGAGATAGCTGAAAGGACTCCTTGGTGGCCTAATTAAAAGGATCATTTGTCGATCTAATTAAAAGGGACCTTATGGTAGTCTAGTCACACTCATCACAGGTTTGATTTTTTTCCTCCCCTTCACATTACAAACAAATTGTGCGGACTGTGCAAGGAATTGCGTAATTATGGATGCATACATAATTATGAAATTCAGTGCACAGAAACCACAGCAAGTTTGGTCGTGTGTCTAGAAATGACTCATCCCGTTCATTTTCGTTTCTGAAGAAATTGTGGAAAATGACTCATTCCGTTCATTTTTGGTTTTGAAGAAATTGTGGAAAATGACTCATTCCGTTCATTTTCATTTCTGAAGAAGTTGTGGAAAGTGACTCATTCCGTTCATTTTCGTTTCTGAAGAAGTTGTGAAAAATGACTCATTCCGTTCATTTTCGTTTCTGAAGAAGTTGTGGAAAATGACTCATTCCGTTCATTTTCATTCCTGAAGAAAATATGGAAAATGACTATTTCCGTTCATTTTCATTCCTGGAGAAATTGTGGAAAATGACTCATTCCGTTCATTTTCGTTCCTGAAGAAATCGTGGAAAATGACTCGTTCCATTCATTGTCGTTTCTGATAATGTCCGTAAAGAGGAAATGACAGGATTATGCCTTTCATATCTCTGGTGGTTATTTGATACAAAGTCACATATAGACTCCTACGAATAAATTTCGGGACGAAATTTCCTAAAGTAGGGGAGACTGTGACACCTGTGTTACTTCAACCATCAAACAAATGCCAAACTAATGAAATATTGTATTTCATACTTGGGATTTGTAAAAATATGTGTATCGTTTGCACATATCAACTCTTGTTCGATTTCAAGCTTTAAATCGTTTTCTGGAGGGTTATACGCGCTCTGATGCGTAGATATAACCAGTTTAATGCAACGAACACTCCGGAATAGTGAAATAGGCTTAACATACCTTAAATAACCTCTACATAACTTAGAAATAAGTTTTGGATGGTTTGGTATGCCGAAATCAAGTTAATTCACTTACAGGGACTAAATTTGACAAACTGCGAAAGTATGCCAATTTGAACTGTAACAGACATTCCGGAACATGACCATAAGTTAAACATACCATAAATATCCTTTACATAGCTTAGAAATAGGCTTTGAGGGGTTCGGTGTGCTAAAATAAACTTTTGGGTCATTCAGGGACTAAAAGCGTCAAAAAGTGCACAAGTTTGCATTTTCACGCATAACTTACGTTCTGAATACATCCGGACATCCAAAAATTTATGTAAGCACTAAAATATTTTATTTTAGTGTTTGGCATAAGAAAAATCCATTCGTCGCGTCATTTGGATCGTTTTTCGCGCTTATGCGCATTCCGTCGTAATTAAGCGAACATCGCGATCGTACGGCCAAACGAACTGACATCCGACATATTTTTGAGCATGTTTCATGTCCACAATGTTTAGGCATCATTTTAGGGCCTTAAAGTTGGCTTTACGGGCCTTAGAAGTGTCGGAAATGGCCTTAAACACCAACAGGGACCTAAACTGTCAATTCAGCAAAGTTTCTTCTGACCAGACAGGCCAGGCGGCCCGCGTAAGGTTTGTGTGTATCTTTACGCGGCCCGCGTCAGTGTTCCAGACCAGATTTAGGGTTTTAAACAGGCTGTTAACAGCTTTGTTACCCACAAAACCCACTTGCACATGGTAAATCTTATACTAGGGGCTGGTTTTGGATGTGCACATGGTATTACAATACCATGGGTGCAAGTGTATGGCCAAGATTCGATCACGTTTTCCAAGAAACGATCCAAACGGTTCGGGAAATCCTATAAATACCCACATCCCCCAACTTCAAAACTCACTAGAATCTGATTTGAGAAGCTCTAAGTTGGAACCTTTGTTTCATACCTGAGCTACTTGAATCACGATTAGCATTCGGGGACCCTTCGTAAGTATTCTTTCGTTCTTTTATTGCTTTTCGAGTCTGAAAGTCAAACTTTGTTTGACTTTCTGCGTTGACCAATTTATGGTCAATGCGAAGTTCGTTTGAACTTCACAACGTGATTGTAATCACGATGGTTATAGTCCCTTGTGACTATGCCTACTGATTACCACGTTGTCTAGGGTCGTAAGGGTAAGCGATCTAATAAATCGCTTATACCTTCGAACCACCCGACCCATTTGGTCGATCATTAGGATCCGACCAAACACATTAGGTGACCATTGTATATAGGGAATAACCTTCCGAGGTTATACCTTATGGTCGCTTCGTTTAAGTAGTTGTATGATAGGTAGTTTATATGCCTTAGGTAAATTACCAAAATACCCCTTTTATGCCAAAATTCATTTTAAACATATGCAACATAACTTTTGACATCTAAACTGATTTGACAACAATATTAGACATGTTAAGGCATATGTTACTTGTCATAGGGCTAGTTAAGCGGTCCGAACGCGTTTCACGCGAACGATGCGTTAAAGTAGCATAAGCTACCTAAACGGGTCGTAATGGGTCGTAAGCACTCATGTTAGGTTTCATTCAGTATGTAGGCTTTGTTAAACCATATTACACGAGTCTCCATACTCGTTTGGTTTACGAACCCTCATTCTATCCGATCCTCCGATTTAGGTCCGGTTTATTAACATAGTTACCTATATTAGGTGCCGTTTGATATCCGTGATCTCTAGCATTGTTTGGTTGTTACTCAAGGACTTCTGAGCAATCTCAAGTGAGTACATAGACCCCTCTTTTACTGTTTCCTAACGTTTTGGGGTGGAACACTTGTGCCTACTTGTTACTTTCCTGTTTTCACATCATATACTTGCTATGTTCATTAGTACATTTATAGTACATGATTTCATTACATTTTATGCTATGTATAACCATTGTGTGCATACCTAGTACATTGTTTTACATTACATTTCATGCTATGTATGCCCATTGTGTGCATATTTAGTACAGTTCACATGCTATGTATGTCTATTGTTGCATACTTAGTACAGTTGTTTCACGTCACATGCTATGTATGTCCATTCGTTGCATTGTTCATCATACTTAGTACATCTGTTATTCATCACATGCTTACATTTTGACATCTATATACACAATTCATGATTTACATTTGACAATAGACATTTGACTATACATAAACATTTCTACAATTGTTAAACATTATATCTTGGTGGTTTGGTTTGAGTAAGTGGTTAAGTAACGAGGCGTGTGTAATATGATACAAGCATGGTGGATACGCCGCTGGCACTTCCTATATATAAGTGTTTGTATGATATTACATATCGTAGCGTTGTTTGAATCATTTCAATTTGAGACATATAACATTTTATACAAATAACACACTTTTCACAAGACATTGTTTTGCAAACAACTTATCTTATACAAACTCATTTTACATGGTTATTCATTTAACCTTACATTTATTTATACATATCATCTGATCTTATCGTTTTTCAAATGATTTACAAGACAAAGCAAATTACAAGGTTCATGACTAAACATTTTCTCAAACATAAGTCATGAATTCTGTTTTCACAAAACCTATGTATCTCACAGGCATTTTTATGCTGACGTACCTATTTTCACATGTGTTTTCAGGAATTGATGCATAGGATTGATCAAGACATACTTAGGCGGACCTGTGCCTTAGTGACTTAAAACGAGACAAGAACTAGTTAATTTATGTTATGTACTCTTTGTTTCTTGTTTAAGACAATGTAAACTCTCATGTTTGATTAATAAAACGAAACTTTAATTGCCATGGATTTGAAACGATTAATTCTGTTACAACACTCCCCGACGTTTCCGCCACGTTTCGTTGTCTCACGTGGTCGGGGTGTGACACTTGTGTTAAACACTTTGTAGGCCTTAGCAGTGGTTGAGTATCCCAGATGATAACCACAATCAATTTTGGCTGCAAACTTTGAGATGGAATCTTTTAAGTTTAAAATGAAGCATGGGCAGCCAAAAACTTTGAAATATGAAATTAATGGCTTTATGTTATACAGCAGTTCATAGGCAGTCTTTTGATGCCTGGGGTTGATTAAAACTCTGTTTTGGACATAGCAAGCAGTGTTTACTGCCTCTCCTCAAAAAGTTAATGGCAAACCTGAATCAGCAAGCATGGTTCTGGCAGCCTCAATCAAAGTTCTATTCTTTCTTTCAACAACCCCATTTTGTTCTGGTGTTCTTGGAATGCTGTATTGCCTCACAATTCCTTTTGACACACAAAAATCATCTAACTCCTTGTTCCTGAACTCTGTGCCATTGTCACCTCTGAAGATTTTTCTTGGAAGATCAAACTGCTTTTCAACCTGTTTCTCAAAGTCTTGCAGAATGCCTGTTTCACACTCCTTTGTGAAGAATGATCCATACCCCTTATCACTCATTTGTGAAACACTCAGAAGGTTGAATTTTAGATTGTCTATCAGATTGATATTTTCAAATTTTACACTACCAGACTGTACTGTACCAGACCCCAGAACTTTCCCTTTACTATTATTACCAAAGGATATATCACCCCCTCCATGAATTTTGAAATCATTGAGAAGGGCTTTACATCTTGTCATGTGCCTGGAGCCTCCACTATCTACATACCAAAGGCTATTTAAGCATACAGAAGCTCCCTGCACATGAAGTAAAAGGATTAGTTCATTAGGGTCTCCAAAGCCAATAAGGCTTTGGATGGGGTCTCAACAGTGTCTGGGATGAGTTCAGATGGATGGGCAGTGGTTAGGTCAGGGGTTTGGACAGTTTTAAAACTGTTTTTCTCTAACCACTGTTGGGGTTCTTGACCAATCACCTGCTGATAACCAAAAGGATACCTGTTCACTCTTGGTTTAGAGGGCCTTTTGTAGGTCTCATAAACATGTGGGATCCTTTGGTATGGTGGTTGTCCCTTGCCCCTTCTGTATTGATTGGCAGGGGGTGCATCAGTCACTTGAACATCTCTTTGGACAGATGTTTGATTCAGCTGTTTTGTAACAGCTGTTTGGACTGGCACAAACAGTGGTTGATTCTTGGTGAATTTGACAGATGATGTTGATGGACTCAAGGATGTTTTAGTAGTGTATTCATTCCTTTTCACATCAAAGTTTTTGAGATACACACATTCTTGAGTTTTGTGGTTATTTTTACCACAGATGGTGCAGCTTTCAGCAGGTATAATGACACTTGTTTTGTTTAGATCATATGCTTTTAAATGAAAACAGTCTTTTGTTAGATGATTTCTCTTTTCACAAAAATCACAAAACAGGTTTTTGATCTTTTCTCTTTTCTTCCTTTTCTCAGACTCCTTAGCAACAGAGTTTTGAACTACTGTTGGGATGTATTTGATAGGAATGACCTTTGCTTTTGGAGCTGTGACACCATCAGTGGTTGTGAAATCCATGGGTTAGAAATTTTCAAGAATGTCACACTCATCAGACCATGTGGGTTTAAATTGGTATTTCTCAATTTCTTCAAAAGTTGAGGACCCCACAGATGATCTTTCCAGAGTGATTTTGTTACCAAGTTTGTCAGTAATCTTTACTTCTTGGACATTCTTGTTGGTTGGTATTATTTCAGTTGAACCAGCTTGTTTAACACCAGTGTTTTCAAGATCATCATATTTTCTATATCCTATACCAAACTTAACATTGCTTTTAAGCTGTTTTTCAAGCATAACCTCATAACCTTTGCAAGATTCCACCCATCTTTCACAAGTGATCTGGGTGGATTCTAACTCCTTTTTGTAAACTTGGTATTTTTCTACCATAGTTTGGAGTTGGTTCTTTGTTATGCTTTGCTCTTCTTTTAGACTGCTGATTTCTTTGTCTTTTTCAGCCAATTTGTTTTTAAGTTCTTTCAATGACTTTTCAAATTTGACTTCATCAGTTAAGACTTTATCCCTAAGGTTTTCATTTACCTCTTTAATGCTAGCAAATGCAATAATGCATTTATCTGAACACAGTTTTTCAAGAACTTCAGGTGATACCTTAGCAGCAGCCATCATGGCACAATCACATTGATGATCACCTTCTTCATCAGCTCTAACTTCTTTCTCACCTGCTTTCTTCTCTTCCTCTTTGGACCAAGGGTCAGACAATGGTTCAATCAGGGTTTCTGAATTTTCTCCCAGCAGTAGTTCACCAGCAACTGCAGTAACCACTGCTTCAGCCACTTCATCCACTGTTTCATTACTCAGCTGTTCACCTTCAGTTTCTACCCCTTCTGGTATTGACTCTAATGCCATCACACAAAATTCATCATTAAAAGTATCATTAGAAGCATAGAGTGCAAAATTTTCATCACCAAGCTTATCAGGCATGCTGCTCCAGTCAACAAAGCCTTGGGTGAAAAAGCTTTGCTGTTCTGGTTGTACCACTATTGGAGCAGCTTGTTGAGGTGCAACAGGTTGCACTTGTGCCTGAGGGACATGGGTTTGAACATACTGAATTTGTGGAACAGTGGTTTGAACATAATGCACAGGCACAGGGGTTGCAGCATAGTGAGCAGTGTTAACATGTGCTGCATGGGTATATTGGGTATAGTGCACAGTGCTTTGGTGTTGTGGTCTAGAGTTTGAGCTGCGATGAGTTATTATTGGACCAGTGGTTTGACTCCTGCATTCCCTAGCAAAATGGCCTAGCCTATTGCACTTGTAACACTTCAGTTTTGATTTATCCAACCCCACTCTTAAATTCCCATGTAACCCTGGGAATTTCTCCCTGTTCTTTTATAGAATTTGCTTGTTCTTACACTAAGCAAAGCCAATTGATGCAAAATGTCCATCTCCTCTAAGTTAGTGGGATCAAAGTGTTGCAAACATTTAGTTCAAAACACAAGTTATCTGACATCTGGTTTTCACAATTTGCAGTAAAAGCATAATTTGCAGAGTGAGAATCAGAGTTGTTAAAATTTCCACCAGCAGTTATATCAATAAAATGATCAAAGCTCTGATCCTTACTACTGCTACCAGATTCTTCCTGACCAAAAAGAGCTGTGCTGCCAAATGCATAGTCATCAACAACTTTGCCAGACTCTTGCAACTTCTTTTTCTAGTTTAACTCCCTTTCATAGGTCAGGAGTCTACCATGAAGTTGGTCAGATCTTTAAACTCAGCTGAATTTCTAGTTACAAAAGCAATTGTGTCCCATTTTTCAGGTAGTGATCTAAGAAACCTGCTATTTTGTGTTGAATTAGGAAATGTAACTTTAACAAGTCTTAGCTCACTAATGAGATAGCTAAATCGCTCAAACTGTTGGGTCAATGATTCACCCTTGATGTGACAAAAGGTTTCATACTGCTGATTCAGAATTTCCCTATTATTTTCAATAACTTCTTCCGTTCCCCCAAACTATTCCTTTAGAGCATCCCATAGCTCTTTGGCACTGTTACAATGTAACAGTCCAGCATAAATTTCATTGGGTAATGCAGATGCAATGATGCTAAATGCTTTGGCATCGAGTTCGAACTTTTGGAAATCAGTTTCAGTATAATTTTCAGGTTTTTTAGGTTCAAACTTCTTTGTATCCTCAACACTTGGCACCATGGGAACGTGTGGTCCAAAAACAACAGATCTCCAACATCCGGTATTCTGTTGAGCAAGGATGTGACCCGTCCTTCTCTCCCAGATGTTGTATTCATTACGTTTAAGCATGGGTGGTTTGAAAAGAGAGCCAATGTTATTCTTATCATCTTGTAATTGTGACGTCATCCTGGTTATTTTACTGGCACTGATTAATCAACTTTGATGGTGATTAAACCTTACACTGTTTTTCAACAAAACGAACAAACTATCAGTATCAACGATTGTGAGCTGAACTATTTATGTCAAAATGATTGTTAAATCAAATTTGATTGTCCGAGCTCTGATACCAATTGTTAGGATCTGAGTTTGGTTTTGATTGTGTTTAACGTTTGAATTAAGATGAACAATGAATGAGAAATGCAGTGGAATATTAATGGAAACAAACTTTTCACAATCAAACAGGAGAATTGCTTTCAACACACATTTTCAACAATGAACCGAATGATTAAATTTATTTCATCAACGATTACAATTGCATGGATGCAACAAACTCCCCCTCAACCTGAGCTCACAATGATTTGTTCGTACAGGAAGAAAGATGGTGAATAGCTAATAGAACAGTACATGGTACTGTTCTATTTATAGGCACGGACAAACCACTGTGGCATCTTTGCTGACGTCACCATGAAAGTGACATCTAACCTCCTAACAAACTATAACCTCTGATCTATACAAGTACTGCTATGCTAACAACTGTTATTACAATTCATTACATAAAGACAAACTAAACTACTGCTGAATCCTTCCACTGATGTGAACCCAGCAACACTTGATATAACCCAGCAGTGCTTGACTCAAGGCAGTAGATTGAACAGCAGGGCTTTAGTCTTCATCAGTCTTTGACTTGATCAGCAGTTGTAGGTCAGCAGTTGTACCGATCAGTAGATAGGAGGTCAGCAGATGTTGAATCCACTTTCAAGGGGAGAGACTTGTATACACAACATCTGCTTATTCTGGAACCACTGCTCTGATCTAGTTTTGGCTTTAATTATCTGTTCCTCTGATAGGGTTCAATCCCAACAACTTGTTACCTTCTGAGTTTTTAAACAAATTTAAATATTATTACAGTAGGTATAAGTTATGAACTCAGGTTTCCAAAAATGTCCTTAAAAGCCTATGTGAGTTGACCAAAATGCCCTTTCGGAGCATAGTTTGGCCATAAATAGTAAATTTCACATATGTATGATATCTTACTGATGTAATGTGATAAATTAAATATTTTTACTGATTTCAAAAGACCAGAACTTCAGTTTGTTAGAAAATCTCTTTTATAAGCATTAAAATTACTAAAATGCCCTTGTGGGACTTAAATTGGTTTAAATTACTTTTTGGGCATATATGTTAACATCTTACTGATGTATTAACATATTTTAAGCATAATAACATTTAAGACCTGTATGTAATTCATTTGGTTACCCGTTACGCGTTTACGCGTTCGGATCGGTTTATGTGACTAGTTTACGTAAAATAGCCGAAATGGGTTTAACCTTATCATTAAATCCTCAAATTCCAGAATGTGTTTAGTTTATCCATATTATACAAGTATCCAAGCTTGTCGGGTCTAAACCACATTCTATTCCGGTCTCTGCTTAATCTAGCGTTTAGAACCGTAAAGTTTCTTTCTAGCTAGCCGGTCTAAGTCCTTGACTTAACTAAAGACCCGTTAGCATCCTAATAGGTTATTAAACCTTCTATATAGATTAAGTAGCATCCAGTAGAAGGTACCATCATAAAGATTTAGGATTTACGGCTGAGTTACCTTCACTTTTAAGCTCAGGTAAATACTTTTAACTTATTTTCCCTTATACGGGCTTGGGATATGGTATTATAATAATACCACTTGGTCGGGTATGAAATCATTTAATCGGATTGTGATTAATAAGTTTACATAACCCGTTTTAATCTGTCTTGTTTGATAACATAAACATTGGGGGTTAATTCGACCGTGTCCTGGATATCCTCGGCTCATTTCATTTGAAAATGACCACGACCTATGCACGAGGTGTAGGCATACACCTGACAGATGCAAATACTAAAATATAAACTGTAACACCCATCTCTTATTTAATGTAAATACACGATATATATATATATACTACGATCATTCTATACCATAAGATCTAAAATTTGAGTATTAAAGTAACAAACATTAGTTTTCTACTAACTAATTTAATCATCCCAAAGTTGTTTAACAAACAAGTTACATCATAAACATTGTTTAAAAACGAGTGAATTTATGCGGAAGCTTCAAAAGTATGCGTTCGGTTCTTCAAAAGCTTGCTTGATAGTCATCCGTAATCCTTGAGTACCTAAAACTGAAATGTTTACATAAAACATTTGTATTAGAATGCTTAGAAATAATGCTTGATCGAAACTACAATCGAAGTGAATTTCAATATTTACGATTATACAAAATTTTTAAATATTCAGGCTTTACCGTAACTTACGGTTCTACCGTAAGTTACGGTAATCAATTTTTAGCAAAGGTCCACCGTAAACCAGTAGGCTTCCACCGTACCCTCCTGACCTCCACCGTAAGTTACGGTGACACCGTAACTTACGGTAGGTCCTGCACATATGAATTTTGGCTTTTTGTTTGTTTCACCTACAAACTTTCCTCGAATCCTTGTTCTAACAACCAGCATTTTAAATTCTTTTGTTTTAATATATCAATATTTCATCGATAACAATGAACAAATAAATCATATTACGAAGCAAAATCCATGCTTTATTTGATTATTCGACCCGTTTGGCTCGTCTAAGGAATCCTCCCATATGACGACTACCAACAAATTCCAACCAATTTTGACCAATCATTCAATATAGCGACATCACCGCTTTAATTCAAAACAACCCTTATTCTAAAATTCAACTACGCATATTATAACCATCAACATTTACTTAATGTAACGGGTCAAGTTACATACCTTTAAAGCAAGCCCTTCAAACGTGCGTCCACACCGGTTTGCCCGCTAGATGCCCCGGCTTCCTTTCCTATAGAGTTCAATCACCATATGTTTAGAACTCTTTTTGTTTCACATACATAACGCACATTTTGTCATACATCATAATTATGCGTTTTAACTTAACAATTCAGTTTCAAGCCTTCTTTGAGGCATTTCAACAAACACTATAAGTGCAGAATTTTATATCTTTCATATTCAAGTTCATAGCTTGCTAATTAGCTAACTTAACATCAATAAAGCCTTTATATAATATTTAAACATCATATTTTTCTGAAATCACTTTCTATGATCAAATTGGACTAGAATAATCATTCTAAACCCTAGTGTTCATCTTCATCTTGTAAAACCCACAACCCACCTTCAAGGTGTTCATGGAATTTCCTGAAATTGGACATGATTTCACATGTAGTTGTCTAGGTTTCACTTCTAGACACCATATCATCCCTAATCTAACCAAATAACACACATGCAACATCTAATTTCAGATTTTCCAAAATCATGAGAAATTCAAGTTGAGAGATTTCATCAGATTTTACATACCTTAGAATCCTCTTGTGATGAGGATCACAATTCTAAGCTCTAATTTCGATTTCGAATTGGATTGAGCCTTCAATGGATTGATTTAATGAAGTTTCAGGGTTTTGAAGATGGGGTGTCGCCCCCTGCTCCTTCTTGAACGACCAGACACCTCTAAATGGGGTGTTTGGTTTATTTTTATTTGTTTTATCTAATTTAGTTTCAAACTTAACAACTAAGGCCCCTCTACTTTGTTCAACATATCATTTAGTAGCTTTCAACCCTATTATAGGCTATTTCTAGTCTTGTAACTAACTAGGTTAAAAATTCCTAGTTAGTAAATTCTCGTTTATTTATACTTTATAGTTCCAATATAAAGTTTTATATTTTCGGGGTGTTACAAGTCCACCCCCCTTAAAAAGGGTTTCGTCCCCGAAACCGAAGTACGTACCAAATAATGTAGGGTGAAGACGTCGCATCTCCTCTTCGGACTCCCATGTAGTGTCCGAACCTTTCCTATGCTCCCATTTGACTTTGATTTGGTCAATTTGTTTATTTCGTAAATGTTTGACTTTTCGGTCTAAAATCTCCACCGGTCTCACCGCATAATTCGGACTATTATCCACTTCGATATCATCGTAATGGATATAGGCCGTTTCGTCTGCTAGGCACTTTCTTAATTGTGACACGTGGAACGTGCCATGGATTCCACTTAGTTCCTCCGGTAGCTCAAGGCGATAAGCTACCTTGCCAACTCTCCCGATAATTTTAAATGGCACAATAAACCTCGGGCTTAGCTTCCCCCTTTTTCTGAATCTAATAACCCCTTCCATGGGGAAACTTTTAGCATGACCATGTCACCAACCTGGAATTCGATTGGCCTATTCCTTTTATCAGCATACGCCTTTTGCCTATCTTGAGCTGCTTTCAAGTGTGCCCAAACTATTTTAATCTTTTCATTCGTGGCTCGTACTATATCTTGGTGGGTGAGTTCTCGTGGACCCACTTCACCCCAACATACCGGGGTTCGACACTTTCTACCATAAATCATTTCGTACGGTGCCATCTTAATACTAGATTGGTAGCTGTTATTATATGAAAACTCAACTAACGGTAGGTGAACATCCCAACTTCCTCCAAAGTCGATTATACATGCCCGTAGCATATCCCCCAATGTTTGTATCGTTCTTTCACTCTGTCCATCTGTTTGAGGATGGTACGCAGTGCTAATGAACAATTTGGTTCCCATTTGCTCTTGGAAATCTCACCAGAAATTCGAAGTAAACCGGGTATCCCTATCAGACACGATGGATACTGGCACTCCATGACGTGCTATTATTTCATTAGTGTAAACTTCTGACGTATAAGTCTCACGAATCGGAATGAAGTGAGCACTTTTCGTCAATCTATCCACCACTACCCATATGGCATCGAAACCACGATTCGTCTTAGGCAACTTGGTTAATAGGTCCATTGTAATATGTTCCCATTTCCAAACCGGAATTTCTAACGGTTGGAGTTAGCCGTATAGTTTCTGGTGCTCCGCCTTGACTTGTAAACATGTCAAGCATTTTTCCACATGCTTCGCCACATCCCTCTTCATTCCGGGCCACCAATAATTTTGTTTCAAATCATTGTACATCTTGGTCGCACCCGGATGAATTGAATAACGGGATTTATGAGCTTCATTAAGTAGAAGCGCCTTCACTCCACAAGTATGTGGGACCCATATCCTTCCGGATCGAGTCTTCAACCCGTTATTCCCATCCGACAAATCTTTCAACTGACCTATTATTCTTTCTTTCTTCCAATTCTCTTCATTCATTGCTTCTAATTGCGCCTCTCGAATACGTTCAAGTATACCCGAGGTCACCACGAGTTGCATCGATCTTACTCGTATTGGGACATAGTCCGCTTTTCTGCTCAGAGCATCCGCCACCACATTAGCCTTTTCGGGGTGATAATGTATTTCACAATCGTAGTCTTTCACCGTTTCCAGCCATCGCCTTTGTCGCATATTTAACTCCTTCTGATCGAAGAAGTATTTCAAGCTCTTGTGGTCGGTGAATATGGTGCACTTTACCCCATACAAGTAGTGCCTCCATATTTTTAATGCAAATACCACCGCAGCCAACTCGAGATCGTGCGTGGGATATTTCTTCTTGTGTATCTTCAATTGTCTCGAGGCATAGGCTATTACCTTGCCCCGTTGCATCAACACGCAACCGAGCCCCGATAGTGAAGCATCCGAATAAACCACCATATCTTCGACTCCGTCCGGCAATGTCAATACCGGAGCTTGAGTTAACTTTTCTTTTAGCGTTTGAAACGCTTTTTCTTGATCGACACCCCAAATGAACTTTTCTTTCTTTTGTGTTAGCTTTGTTAGTGGTGACGCAATCTTGGAGAAATCTTGAATGAATCTCCTATAATATCCCGCAAGCCCCAAAAAGCTTCTAATTTCCGAAGGGTTATTCGGGGGATTCCATTTTGACACAGCCTCTATCTTTGACGGATCCACCAATTCTCCGTCGGCACTTATGACATGGCCAAGAAATTGTACCTCTCGTAACCAAAAGGCACATTTAGAGAATTTTGCATATAACCTCTCTCTTCTCAGTGTCTCTAATACTTCTTGCAAGTGGTGTGCGTGTTCAACTTCACTTTTTGAATACACCAAGATATCATCGATAAACATGATGACCGACTTATCCAACATTGGCTTGCAAACCCGGTTCATGAGGTCCATAAATATTCGCGGGTGCATTTGTTAACCCAAATGACATCACGAGGAATTCGTAATGTCCGTATCTCGTGCGGAAAGCCGTCTTAGGCACATCTTCTTCCTTGACCTTTAGTTGGTGATACCCAGATCTAAGGTCAATTTTTGAAAACCAATTTGCACCTTGTAATTGGTCGAATAAATCATCTATCCTCGGAAGCGGGTATCGGTTCTTTACCGTGAGTTTGTTTAACTACCGGTAATCGATACACATGCGCATGCTTCCGTCCTTCTTTCTTACGAACAATACCGGTGCGCCCCAAGGAGACACACTTGGCCTTATGAATCCCTTGTCAAGCAGGTCTTGAATTTGGGACATCAACTCTTGTAATTCCGACGGTGCGAGTCGGTACGGGGCTTTTGCTACGGGTTTTGCACCTGGAATCCATTCGATCCCAAACTCTACTTCCCGTTCAGGCGGTATCCCCGGTAAATCCTCCGGAAACACATCTTCATAATCTCGTACTACCGGTACATCTTCAATCTTCCGTGATTCTTTCTCGGGTTCATTCGCGTATATCATAAATGCCTTGCATCCTCGCTTCATGAGTTTGTGAGCTTTCAACATTGAGCACACTATGGGGTTGCCTCCTTTTTCGCCATAAATGGTGGCGTGTTTTCCACTCGGAGATGTTAGCTTTATCTCTTTATGAAAACACACGACTTTTGCATGGTGCTGGGCTAGCCAATCCATCCCAACGACTACTTGAAATTCTCCCATTGACATCGGGATTAGGTCTATCAAGTATTCCTCATCGTCGATGCTTAATTTGCAGCCTCGACAAACATCACAAACTATAAAACTTTTGTTGTCCCCTATTTCAACTTCTAAGGGCACAGGTAATTTCGTCAATACAAATGAAGGATGTCGAATAAATCCATGCGAAATGAAGGATTTATTCGCACCCGTATCAAACAATACACGTGCTGGAATTGAGTTAATTGTGAATATACCTGAAACCACATCGGGTTCTGTCTTCGCTTCAGCCGCGGTAAGTTGGAAGGACCTAGCCTTCGCTTTGGGAGCTTCTGTTGGAGACTCTTTTGTGTCTCTCTTTCCCACCAACTCGGGGCATTCAGATTTCTTGTGACCGGGTTGATAACACTTGTAGCAAACAGAAACTTTCCTGGGACATAGTGATGCGGTGTGCCCCGTCTTCCCACATACCGGGCACGGCTTGTCTTTGAAGCGGCACTCGCCTTTGTGCCCTTTACCACACACTTTGCAACTCGGCGACCAGCCTTTAGCATCCACTTTCTTTCCCGATTCCGTAGTTCTAGCTTTCTTTGTAGGGCTTGGATTCACATCCTGTGCCCTTCGTTCACCTCTCTCCACTTGTTTCTTTAACTCGATTTCCCGCTCTCGGGCGGTGTTGATAATCTCCGTGAGGGTTTCGTATTTTGACGGAGTCATAAATTCCCGGTACTCGGCACTCAGCATGTTGTAATAGTAGTATATCTTTTGCTCTTCAGTGGTGACTAACTCGTCACAAAATCTCAGCTTATCCATGAAGATGCCCGTGATCCTATCAATTGTTTCACCCTTTTGTCTCAGCTGGATGAATTCTTCTTTGATTCTGTTAATAACCGCTTTGGGACTGTGGTGTTTAAGGAATGGTACCTTAAACTCGTCCCAAGTCATAGCCCTCGCCGCTTCGGCTCCCATTTCCTTCTTTTTATTATCCCACCAATCCTTGGCTTGATTTCTCAATTGACCCGTTCCGTAAGCAACAAAGTCACCTACGTCACAATGGGTTCGCTCAAACACTCCTTCAACATCACATATCCATCTTTGACAAATTATCGGGTCAATCTCCCCGTTATAGATTGGCGGTTTACATGCCATGAATTCTTTGTACGAACATCCTTTGCGTTCTCCTGTTTTCTCCTTCATAAGGTTGACAATATCCTCCAACCTTTTAACTCGCTCTCAACAAGCGACAACATCGTATTTTGGATTTTGTCTATAAACCCGGATAGACTTCCTTCAATTGCCTTTCCTACCTCTTCGGCAATTGTCTCTTTCATTTGTTTGGTGCTTGTTTGCACCGGATTATCATCATTCCCATCAGACATCTTGAAGCTGAAATGTTTACATTTAAACATTAAACATTAAACATTTCATTTATAATATTGCTTCATTTGTTTCGGTTTAGCCAAGTTCCTAACTTGCTTTAACCGTTCACACTTAATGCACTTTCCGGGTTTGAGTGTGTTAACACACTCTTCCCATGCATCTCAATTTATTTTTCATACTTACATAAGGTATAATCTACTAACATAATAAATTAATTCTTACCGGACGATCAATCAAGCTTGAACCGAACACTTTGTTGACAACCTTAAGCTCTGATTACCAACATGTAACACCCATCTCTTATTTAATGTAAATACACGATATATATATATATATATACTACGATCATTCTATACCATAAGATCTAAAATTTGAGTATTAAAGTAACAAACATTAGTTTTCTACTAACTAATTTAATCATACAAAAGTTGTTTAACAAACAAGTTACATCATAAACATTGTTTAAAAACGAGTGAATTTATGCGGAAGCTTCAAAAGTATGCGTTCGGTTCTTCAAAAGCTTGCTTGATAGTCATCCGTAATCCTTGAGTACCTAAAACTGAAATGTTTACATAAAACATTTGTATTAGAATGCTTAGAAATAATGCTTGATCGAAACTACAATCGAAGTGAATTTCAATATTTACGATTATACAAAATTTTTAAATATTCAGGCTTTACCGTAACTTACGGTTCTACCGTAAGTTACGGTAATCGATTTTCAGCAAAGGTCCACCGTAAACCAGTAGGCTTCCACCGTACCCTCCTGACCTCCACCATAAGTTACGGTGACACCGTAACTTACGGTAGGTCCTGCACATATGAATTTTGGCTTTTTGTTTGTTTCACCTACACACTTTCCTCGAATCCTTGTTCTAACAACCAGCATTTTAAATTCTTGTGTTTTAATATATCAATATTTCATCGATAACAATGAACAAATAAATCATATTACGAAGCAAAATCCATGCTTTATTTGATTATTCGACCCGTTTGGCTCGTCTAAGGAATCCTCCCATATGACGACTTCCAACAAGTTCCAACCAATTTTGACCAATCATTCAATATAGCGACATCACCGCTTTAATTCAAAACAACCCTTATTCTAAAATTCAACTACGCATATTATAACCATCAACATTTACTTAATGTAACGGGTCAAGTTACATACCTTTAAAGCAAGCCCTTCAAACGTGCGTCCACACCGGTTTGCCCGCTAGATGCCCCGGCTTCCTTTCCTATAGAGTTCAATCACCATATGTTTAGAACTCTTTTTGTTTCACATACATAACGCACATTTTGTCATACATCATAATTATGCGTTTTAACTTAACAATTCAGTTTCAAGCCTTCTTTGAGGCATTTCAACAAACACTATAAGTGCAGAATTTTATATCTTTCATATTCAAGTTCATAGCTTGCTAATTAGCTAACTTAACATCAATAAAGCCTTTATATAATATTTAAACATCATATTTTTTCTGAAATCACTTTCTATGATCAAATTGGACTAGAATAATCATTCTAAACCCTAGTGTTCATCTTCATCTTGTAAAACCCACAACCCACCTTCAAGGTGTTCATGGAATTTCCTGAAATTGGACATGATTTCACGTGTAGTTGTCTAGGTTTCACTTCTAGACACCATATCATCCCTAATCTAACCAAATAACACACATGCAACATCTAATTTCAGATTTTCCAAAATCATGAGAAATTCAAGTTGAGAGATTTCATCAGATTTTACATACCTTAGAATCCTCTTGTGATGAGGATCACAATTCTAAGCTCTAATTTCGATTTCGACTTGGATTGAGCCTTCAATTGATTGATTTAATGAAGTTTCAGGGTTTTGAAGATGGGGTGTCGCCCCCTGCTCCTTCTTGATCGACCAGACACCTCTAAATGGGGTGTTTGGTTTATTTTTATTTGTTTTATCTAATTTAGTTTCAAACTTAACAACTAAGGCCCCTCTACTTTGTTCAACATATCATTTAGTAGCTTTTAACCCTATTATAGGCTATTTCTAGTCTTGTAACTAACTAGGTTAAAAATTCCTAGTTAGTAAATTCTCGTCTATTTATACTTTATAGTTCCAATATAAAGTTTTATATTTTTGGGGTGTTACATAAACCCACATGTTGGGGATAACTCCTTTGTGGGTTCAATAAGTGGTGAGTCGGTTAATCATGACCGGCTTCCAACCGGCCCCAATTGTATGACAAACATATAAATCAGTATACAAGATTATCTTTAAATAATTGTCCCAAGTTATAAATGATTTGTGCCATGTGCACTTAAATTAGTTTTCATAATTATTTTCAAAAGAGTCAGTTAATTGTATTTACCAGTGTAAACTGACGTATTTTCTAAAGACTGATTGACAGGTACCTCTCGTAATAGGCTGGAGCTATTAGGTGTCGTATAAGAGGATCTAGCGAATCCCTAAGATATCTGAAGTATGTTATTTTGTCTCTTTGTACTTTTATGATCCGCCTGTGGATCTTATTACAATCCAGTCTGTATATTCTTTCGTTCGGACACTCAGACATTATGCTTTGTAATAGTTTATTTACCAAGCCTTCCGCTGTGCTATTATATTTTGTGTATTGACAATGATGATATCAACTACGTCACGATACTCCCCGCCGGGCCCACCGGTAATATGTGGAAATACTGGGGTGTGACAGGTTGGTATCAGAGCCAACATTGAGTGAATTAAACACTAACCTTTTGTGTTTAATCTCAATAACACGATAAGCACATTCCTTAGACTTCCGAGTCTAGGCCAATGACCTAGGATTTATTCTTAACTTTCCTTTGCTGTTTATATTTTATTTTTGTTTTACTTGTTTTGACAGGATTAATTATCAACAATGCCGCCAAGAGTGAGAGGCAAAGGAAAGGGTCCAATGCGAGGGGGACCATCAGCACACACAGGACCTTCCCATCGGCGCACCCCGTCTGCGTCGTTTTCTAGTTCAGATTCCCGTGACCATTGGGGTCATTCTTTCGAACCAGCGAGACACTCTGTCTCTTTGAGTTCATCACCTTCTTATCATCCATCATTCGGGCCGCCTGTTCCAGACGAGCCCCAGCATTCTCATCACTCCCATGCATCACATCATTCGCATGATTCCCATCATTCCCATCAATCTTACCATTCCTTGCATTCTCATTCATTTCATCACTCGGATTCTACTTACTCTCCAGCCCAGTTTAATCCTAATGACTATGTCAATGACTTTCTGGGTTTCAAACCTCTAGGACCCGAGGATCATTTCTCCCAGAAGATGGAAATGGATGACGACTCGGACCCAGAAATGCAAACCGGAACACTGGGCCACCCTATTAGCATCTCGAGCGGTTCTCCATATCAAGGATCGCCGTACCAAGGGCCCGATTCATTTCAAGAAAGGTGGGCCACGTATGATTGGGCCTTTACCCCTTCATATCATAACTCTCATGCTCAACCTCCTTTGGTTGAACCACAGCTTCAAGCAGTTTCCCCTCCACCTCTACCTGTTGAGGAGCCGCCTCAACAGCCACCTCAACCACCTCCCGAGCCGCCTAGGTGAAGGAGGAATGCACGAATATCCGTGCAAGGAGGAGCTCGGTTCAGTTCTCCTCAGGGTTCAAGTTCTTACCCTCCTATCCCCAAGGACCCCCACATGGGTGGACTCTCGCACAAGGTGCCGGAGAACAATCCTCTGCCGGTTTCTTATGCACCACCGCCACCGCCAGTGGGTTTTGACAACCCAATCCGACATACCCAGGTTCATCTGGGTATAATCCATTTGGATACCCAACGGATTATGGAACCCATGATCCATACCTTACTGCTGCATAGTATAATGCACTTTATCCTTCTTCTTTCTCTCCAGTTTACCCAACTGGATATCCGGTGCCGGGGTATCAATACCCCCTTTATCAGCAACCTCCCCCTCCTCATTAGGAGCAAACCCAAGAAATACTGCAGAGGTTAGACAGGGTTGAGCGTGAAGCAGATGATACCAAAAAGAAGCATAACAGCTTTCTTAAGGGCCTTGCAAGTCTCATCAAAGGCAAAAAGAAATAGAAAGTTGTTTATTGTACTTTGTATTTTATTTTCAATCAAGTCCCTGTGAGGACATTTTATTTTCAGTACCTAGTCCCTGCGAGGACCTATTTCTGTTTCTGTAGCCCCTGTGTGGGCAGTATGTTCTTTTTAAGACCCATTTAGGGTGCCTTGTAATAGTTTAATATTTAATGGAATTTCTTTGGATTTTAATTATGTACTTTATTACATCATCATGCTTATCATTTTCAAATTTTTTTAAAATTGATCTGCCAAAGAAATTTTCTTAGAGGTATAACCTAGCCAAATTATTAAATGGCTATGATGGTACAACCTTTTTAAGA